>JAWQRP010001610.1:0-18376 GCA_033557875.1 Quadriops clusia | reverse complement strand
GCCTCTTATCTCATATTGACTGAAGGAGACCAGTTTTCGCATCCGCCGTCGTGCGTTTCATCGTGACATTACAAATAACCAGGACAAAATAGCAAACCGGGCGGGTCACCGGGACCAATGTCTAAAACCGGGACGTATGGTAACCCTACTTATATTACATGTACATTGATTTACGTATAAAAAATTGTTATTTGTTAATTATGGACAACCAAACAAGAACATACCTTCTCATCCTCATCATCCAGTCTTTTGCAAGCTCCATCTATTCTATTGTCTAATCCTTCGGCTTTATTATTTAATGCATTGCAATCTCCATCATTAAGTAACGACAATTGCGCCAAATCCACTTCCATGTTCTTATTTACGAAGGAAAGCCGTGACTCTGGCCTTTCAAAGTCATCGTTCATCCTACAAATAAACACAAAAATAACTCTTCATTCTTTGCTTAAATCAAAATCCAACGTGAAATGAAACAATTCCTTGCAAATAAAAAAATAAAAGTAAAATTGTAAATTCCCCTCACATATATCCCATCACTAACAGACAGACAAATAAAAAAAAGTTGATTATGTACCCTGTAGTTTTACTCTGAATTAATGTTGATACTTGTTGATCATTCTCTAGACGAAGCGAGTCGGAGCTGTGACTTCTAAAAATTTTTTCCAAAAATTAATAAAACCACAAATCCGACAAATCTGTTTATTTTGAATTTGATAAGATTTGCCTATTACCCTTCCTGATATTTTGCAAACATTGTGCCTGTCGTTGAAGCAGAATGCTCGAATTCACCTGTATATTCTCCCTTATCAGAGAAATAAGGGTCCATATAATATGCTGCATGTCCATCTTGTACAACTATTTTAACAATGTTTCCGTTGGGATCACAGACATCGGACAACACTCCTGGTTTGGTAATAGAACCAGTCCCGTCACTACCAAAAAAATACAAATTTTCTGATAACTCTGGGCTATTGTCCAAATGTCCAATTTCTCTATCAACAATGGTCGTTTCTTTAGAAAAAGCAGATTTTTTCGTTTTCTCTATATTATTGTTACAACCAATAGTGATTTTATGTTCAGAATCAATATTAGACTTGTTTTCGGAAGATGTCTGTTCAGGCTGTTCATATTCATAACCCCCTAGCAATCTATAAAAATATTCAATGATGACATAATTCGATAAAATAAATAAAGAACCCTACGGAAAAGTAAAATAATTGCCATTATATCCCCAAAAAATAAAAATAAAGTTAATAAATATTCAAAACAATAATGGAGTTAATCAATACCCGCTATATAAATGATATTCATCGTCGGGTGGTGCATTGCTTAAGTTGTCCATATTATCGATAAACCTGAATATGAAACAATACATGTGGAAGTAAATTATGCATGGAATTAAAATTCAACAAAATTGAAAAAATGAACTTACTCAGTAGGGCTATTTCGTCCTAAAACAGGGCTCCCCATGTCAATGTTGGTTTCACTAGATGAAGGGCTATTTTCCACACTGCATTGATTTAAAGGAGAAGCACTTCTCATTCCTATTTGTGCTGCCTCATCAATTGACATGGTCAAGGGTGAGTTTATTCTATTGGAAGGACTTCCGTTTTCAAGTTTTTCCGAGTGGTATCCTGATTCCAAGCCTTTAATGCTCTCCCTTAGACTAGAATCGTTGCTGATCTTTGTCATGTCCTTTGAGCTTTGCAGGGTGGTGGATGACACTTCTTCAGTATTATCCTCAACGTCAGCATCAGATTCAGATTCGGAGTTCTCAGCATTTTGGTTGCTAGAATCCGGAGAATTGTTCTGATTGTTGTAGTTGACCATATTCCGATGAGTTTTGTGCTTCTTAGCCTTACGAACCGCTTTTTTCTCTTTCTTCAACTGGTGCTTTGAAGGTTTGTTGTCATCTAGCTCGTCTGCTTTCCGTCTCAATACCGGAGGAACTTGCTTTTCCACAATTGGCAAGCTACATTAAATAATATTATATTAATAATATATTAAATTATAATTCATTATAATAAAAAACGGGAAAAGATGTCAGAGATTGCAAGATGTGCTCACCTTAAATCTAAGAAAAATTCATCTCGATAAGAGGTATGATCACAAACTTGGCATTGTAATGTACTAACTAAAATGCCCCGGAATACTTGTTCTGTCGGAAGCAACATATCAGAAGCTTGCTGACCGTAGAATTTAATTATTTTTCGTTTTTCTCCTTCTACCGTACTTGGATCTGTTTTCTTGCTAAGTCCTGAGAAAAATGTATACATTATATTATATCTAATCTCTTTTAATAGTTTTATTATTATTTATTTGAAATAATAATTTTAGAAAAGTTGCAGCTCTAAAGTAAATCATGCAAAATATGCACAACAAGGTAATTAATGAAACAAAGGGTGTCAAAACGAACTATCAACTTTTTATTAAATAATTATTTTTCTAAACGACTGCATTAGGAATTTTTTTGCACAAGTAAAGCAGACTCAAACACTGTAACGTAATGCATTGCAAATGAAAAGGTACTATGCTATTCAAATGAATTTTATCGAAGATTGAGATACTTTACCTAACTTACCTAACTTGTCGAGAATTACTGCTTGATACCGACGCAAGTCTTCCTCACGAACGGCTTCGAGCAGATGTCTCAACAACTCGTGCGAATCATGCTGGTCCCCTCCTCCGAATTGTGGCAGTCTTTGTGTCAGTTTAGAGTGCAACATTCGTGGTGTGAATACTTCGGCTTTCCCACTCTGCATTTCACGTAAAGTTTCAGCCAAGAATCTAGTCAAAGGTTTCCATTCCTCGAGATAGCCGTCCAAGGGGTCCAAAATAACGGACTCTTTTTCCTCGGAACTTAATTTACCACCTGGTAACTTGAAATACTGCCCTGGTTGGGAGGTCTCATCCAGCAGTTCTAACAGGTAAGGCGTTTGCCCTAGACATTGCATGACCGAGTTGAAGAAGCAGGTGTTGCCCAAATTTGTTAAACCGCAGGTACGGGGAAGCTTCTGTACCTCTGATGAGTTAACGTTGGAAGATTGCTGAATACTATGAAATTCCAATTCAATTTCCTAGAAAGGAAACGACATATTATTTAATTATTTGTCTATTGTTAATCTAAAATGTTGTATAAGGGAATTTTTAGTATTTACATAAACTATTCCAGAATATTGACCAAAGATTGAAATAATTTTTCTCATCAGGGCTGTTGTGGAATAATTTCTGTTTGATCTGAAAATTTTGGTGCACATACAAAGTTGTGGATTCATTTCCAGTAAAATTTTGTATTTTGAGTAATTGAACTTTGGATGCAGATAATATTTTGATCAAATATGACGATCGTAGGCAAAAATGTCATTTTTTGAAAGATATCTTATTAACTTGTGCACTAGGTAGGAAAATTATAATTATTACCTTATTCTCAATAACATTCGGCACAAGTTGGTTCTTGACATTATTAGAATCGGCATGTTTTTTCAAGTATTCAACGCATTCCAACAGCTTCTTGCGGCAAGTCACATTGACCTCATCATCGCATTCATAACACCAAACGTTCCAAATAGTAGTGTTCACACAGAGAGCATGTGAGTCAGAATGTGGCGTTTTCCAATGCTGAAGGGCGTGTTGGTTCTTGCCCCTCCCGCAAGCTTGGTTTCCACATTTCAAGCACAACCACAAGGATAAATCGAATTCATAATCGTTGTTCATCTCGAAACCATTCTGGGCTGGCTCCCTGTTGCATTCCTCACAATCCTTGAGGAAGCCTCGGCGGCCCACTATTTTCTTAATACGTTGCAAATCTACCGCCTTGTTGATATGAGCACACACAGAGGTGTTCTGGTTTTCATCGCACGACTCTGTAGAGTCATCGGTGTTTATTGAAGGATCACTTTGGCGTCCTTTCTTTCCCATCGTGCCCGATGTCGACGGTCCTTCTGAGATGGCCCCTATGGTGGTGTCTGACGAACTCAGCTTCGATGGGTTTTATAAGGCATTAGACGAAATAAATCTGCGGGCACAAGATTTAGTATTCCTTTTATTATATGTAGTTAGTCCCGCAAGAAGATAAATTTTTTTATTTATGGGTTTAATTAAAGAAGGTTTCTCTTGCTAATTATTTATGTCTGCATTAGAAGTTTTGGTCCAAACTAGGACCTTCCTTTTATTATTATACACGTCTATGTGGCCTAATGTTAAATTGTTTAAGTTGTGACACACTAATAAATTAATCATTTTATTGTTATTTAAGTAAACTTAATTTGAAATTCTTTTGTATTAAACTATATTTTGAAATGTTAATGAGTAATGGAAAAATTGTTGATAATTTATTTCAAAAACAATTTTATAATTAGTATCTTTAATTAATATAAATTAATAAGAACTCACTAAACTGAAATAAATTTTCATGGATGCAGTTATAAACGTAAAAATTTTAAATAATTGATAATTATTGTCAAAATTCTTGACATTATTTGAAAAATCAGAATATGAGGAAAATAGTGCATAGATGTGTAACGATATTCCACTAACAGGTTTCAACAAAAGAAAACTAAACAAATTGACCGGAAACTTCTTGATTTTCCATAAAAAGTATCTAAGCAACGAAATTAGCAACAAAACTAGATTAGATTGCAATTACTATCAGATATTTCGTTATCCTTAGCTCTATAAAGAAATTCCCCATTACTTTTTATGGTCTTTTTTTCATAGGAATATTCTTACAGAAAAAGTGCTTATACCAGTGGAAACTTTGTCAGATATTCAACATGTAGGCAAGTGAAAGCCATTTTTGGCACGCAGTGAGGCTAATTGCGTATTTGAGGCTCACAAAAGGGCCTTAAAGCACTCACCTCGCTCTTTAACCTCCCAAAGGTTGTCGCACGTGTCCCCCGACTTTTCCGAAGCGATTTCACAATACAGCGGAACTCTGTGGATAGTCAGGGACTCTTTATACCTATTCTCTAAGTTTTTATTAATAAATTTTTGGATCGAAAGCAAAAATTGAATGCAATAAACGGAACGACACTTCTTGCAATGACAAAAGAAATTATTTCAGTTTTGACGTGAGGCGAAAACTTGGCAGCGCGAAATTTCCCCAAATGGCCAAGACGGGGCAGTAGAGTCGCAGGTTGTTCAACTTTTCTAGCTAAAGGTTCTAGAAACGTCACTTGATTTGTATTTCAGGTTAGGAAGTGTTGAATAGTTCATTGAATAATATTGTTAATAATAATTGATTTATTTAATAAAAAATGCGACACGCTTCTTTCATTGCAAGAACTGTTCTGGTTCAAAACAATGACATTGAAGCAGCCTGTAGAGTTTTGAATAGGATTCTGGGCAAGGAAGACATATTGGACCAATATCGTAGGACAAGATATTACGAGAAACCTTTCCAGGTAAAATACATAATGTCTAAACGTTATTAATTTATATACATTTTAATTTCAAAACTAACCACTTAAAGTATGTATAACCTCCGAAAAAAGTATACATTAAGTGGTTATACAAAAACACTTTTCAACCATTATAACTTGTCCTTGTTTTATTTTTAGTTTCGAAGGAGAATAAATTTCGAAAAATGCAAAGCCCTCTACAACGAAGACATGGACCGTAAAATTCAATTCGTTTTAAGAAAGAATCGTACGGATCCTTTCCCTGGTTGCCATTAGCTCTAGTCCGTATATTAATAATGAAAATCTAGCTATACTTATAAACCACGCAGTCAAATAAATTAAAAAGTAGTAATTTTTTTCAACTATATGTTTTCTATTTCCTCACAAATAATATATAATAAAAATTCCTTTTCAAAGACGACATGAAAATATACTAACGAACACGGCATAAAAGTTAAAGTATTTACTCCTCAACCTGCATTTCTATTTTCTGCACGATTAGCATGGGATCCCTACTCCTAAAAGTATGTATATTCTTCATGAGCCTCTTGAAATATTTGTTGTTCAAAAACTCAAACACAAACACCTGGTCGTTGAACTCCGCAGATTTCAAGTTGTTATAAAGCTCTTCTAAATGTTCACGTAAACTTTTTCCGTTTAAATTTAAAATAGTAAAAAAATCCGGAACAGCTGCTGTAAATACCGTTACTAACGTTTCCCACTCCAAAAAATAAACCAAGGGAGGAAATTCCGCTTCTTCGAATCCTATAGGGATATTAGAAAATATTTCTTTTAAAATGTACTCAGTTGCTTCAAGGGCTCCTTCCTGGCACTCCTTTGATAACCGGTCCAAATCGTCCCTATTAATATCAGCATCTTCATCTTCTCCTTTCTCTTCGCCAACACCAGTGGTACCATAATAATAATCCATGTAATCTCTAGGATACATATCCTCAGGATAAATAATAGGTGTTTGTTCTTCGTGAATTTCCTCGATAACTACGCTGTCACAAGTGTGTACAACCTTATCGATAACGTCAAGAACAATACCGGTTGACATTTCAATCGTTTCTTCGTGGTCTTTCTGCCTCTCAATCTCCTTCAATTCATCTTCATGTTGTTTTCTCCGTGCAATTTCAATGTACTTTTCCCCTATAGTCACGTCCCAACATACTAACTTTCCAAGACAAAGTGTTAAAGCTTTGGCGATTCCCTTAACATCATCGATGTCCTTGCAGAATTTGAGCAGCATAGCAGTGTAATTCACATCCTCTGAGTTTATGCTATACAAACGAGCCAACAATTCTTTAATTTGGGCCAACCGAAATAGCTCTATGGCACTAGTACGGTCGATATCGTCATCGAACCAAAACTTAACCCGATAAAACTGGTACAATTTCACGATTTCCGTATTATCCGGATCCATTTCTCGGAAATACCCTCTAGTTTCCAGGAGTTCTTCTTCTGTGGGATAACGGACACACATGTTGTTTATAATAAAGTCGTGCCAATCGACTTGATCCATTTGCCCGAAAAATTCATCGATAACGGAGCTAATTTGCACAGGCTTTAATTCCTGCCATCTGTATGGCACCGTAGGCGGCAACCCATTCTCTGTATGGTAGCATATGATATCTTCGAAGGTAGTTTTGAATGACCGGATTAAAATTAGTTTGCAAGGGGATAGGTTTTGGTAAAGATCCACGAGGCGATTGAGTTGGTCGATGGTAAAGATATAGTCTTGAATTGGTTCCGATATTGGCGGTGCAGGTGGTGGCAATGGATCTTGGAAAAGCATCACATCTGGATTAAAAATAGAACAATTTAATCAAGTAATTATACTCGTTTGGATATATTAATTGGGAATTGCAAACTCGTACTTTGTCTTATTAATTACTGGCGACCGGTTTAGGGTTTCCCCATCATCAGGCCCCAATAGTCTTAGCGGGGTATTTGAAGCATATTTGGCTGTCTAAATTTTTAAGAAATTGACGCATTTCAGTGTTCCTCTAAAATATTCTTATCTCAAAAGCAATACCACTAATTTACAATATAAAAGTTACAATAGAAAATATAAAGTTGTAGGTCGAAAATGAGCTATTTTTTATTACATATTTTTTGTTTATTAGGTGAAAAATATAGACTGAAAAACCACAAACATTGACGTCTATAAAATATGTACATAAATGATATACTAACAATATTTACACACTGAGAGGATGAATACGAATTACTTTACATTTAATTACACTTTGTATATTCCATGTATGCTCGTATTTTGTAGACGTCAATGACGCTGGTTTTCAATCCCTATTTTTCACCTTATAAACAAAAAATATGTAATAAAAAATAGCTCATTTTCAACCTACAATTTTATATTTGCCATTGTAGTTTTTATATTATAAATTAGTGGTATGGTTTTTAAGATTTGTATATTTTAATGGCACACTGAAATGTGTCAATTTCTTAAAAAATTAGGCACCAACATACTTCCAATACCCCGTTAACTTGTTGATTAGTCATACTGTATTGTCGTTTAATGTTCATAGACCTAAAGTTGTACCAAAGTTATTGGAGCCTGATAGAATAACTAAATATACAAATATGAAATTTACCTCCTCTCACAAAGAACTTGTCATCGCAAAGCACCAACTGTGGCTGGATTTGTACCTCAGCCTCTGTAGCTCTGCAAAATATCTCACAAACTAGTCCAATGCTATTAATTTCATTTCTGTATCGAGTTCGGATATCATCGAAAATCTGATGGAACGTTGCCGCTCCAATTCCTAAGCAATCTTTTATGTCAGTACTCGCTACAGCTTTAAGTAACTGGAACCTAAGCAAAGCTCTGGCTATTTCGGCCTTCAGAACACAATCCCACTCTTGCAATAAATCCTCACCTCGATCCTTAACTTCCTGGGTCGGTTCAGTAAACGTAGGCCATGCTCCCTCTTTTTCGCTTCCTCCTGCTCCACTCTTTTTTCCTTTCTTCCCTTTCTTACTTTTTGGTGATTTCGGCTTCTTGGGCTTCTTCTTTTTCTTTCCTTTTCCTTTACCTTTACCTTTCCCTTTTGGAGACAAATAACTTCCGATATCATTGTACACAGCTGTAGCTTGTTTTCCGATACTCTCAATGAAAGTCACACCTTTGTTGAAATTTTTTTCAAATGCATCAATATACGGGTTTTTGTCAGATACTTCGGCACCCTCGACGGAATATGCATGAAAATCATACGCTACGTATTCTGCAATTGGATCCATTTCTTCTCCAAAGAGCACAGTTGGTATAAGGGGTAATTGAATCTTTTCAATTATTCTATTTTCACAAGGCATTTGCGTTATTATTCCAGTGTAGTAATCATTTATGAATTGTAAAGTGTCTACACATCGATCCATTTCCAATTCTAAAGCCGTTGTGTAAGTGTTGGTAAGTTGGCAGATGTGTTTTGTAAGCCAATAGTCCTGTATGATCCTTTTCCTTTCTTCCTCAGATTCTCGCATCCGCATATCACAAACTATATACATTTTCTCTTTGAACTCGTCAATGCGACAATGTAACTCTGCTTTCATTTCATCGTCATCTCTTAAATCAGCGTCAATCTCATTGTAAAGCTTCTGGAACCTATACAAAAAATCTTGTTTATTGTCAGGTCTAGCAATAAACTCCCTCATGTGATTCTTTACGAACTGAATGTAAGGCATCACAACATTCAAGATAATTCTTCTTGTAAAAAGTAATTCTCGGAAATCATTCACGTAATTAAGTTCAGCATTCTCCCACATTGTGGCAATGGCGATTTCGAACATATTCGGTATTTCAAGATCTACATACTTCCAGCCAAATTCTCCCGGTTTTGGTGGAGGTTTAGGCTCTTCCTCTGGTTCCTCTGATTCTGGCTCAGGTGTAGGAATTTGTGTTTCCTTAGTAAGCATTACTTTCAGTTCCTCTTCATCGCCTTCTCCTTTCTTCTTTTTCTTCCCTTTTTTCCCTTTCTTCCCTTTTTTGCTACCCTTGGTGGTTTTTGATTTCTTTGACCCTTTACTAGTCTTAGTACTCTTGCTTTTTTTCCCCTTCGACTTTTTACTCTTTTTGCTTTTTTTACTATCTTTTGTACTTTCAGTCCCTTTGGAGTCCTTTGATTTACCTTTCTTTTTCTTTCGTTTCTTTTTCTCCCCTTTCTTAGTAGCTTTAGATTCTTTTCCATATTGTTCCCGTTCTAAATCGAATTGTTCTTCTAAATAAAGAACAGTGTCGCCAAACAGCTCTACCGATGGTTTTGGTGGAATTGTGAATTTACCAATGACTAATTTAGCTAAGTGTTTCACTGTAGGAAAGTCATAGGCTTTATATTCAAAAAGATAGTTGCAGCCTTGGTCCATGTAGAACTCATCTAAGTAATCTAAAGTTTCTTCAGGAACATATTCTTGACCTGGTAATAATTCTTCTAATGCCGGTTGCATATGTATAAATGCTGTTAGGTACGTGTCATAGAATTTTTCTTCTACTGGTACCGGAGGGTCGTCAAGAATTTTTGACTTTCTATTTTCTACAAATTCATCTCCAGGCATTCCCGCTTTAGTCTCCCGTTTTTCCAAATCTAAAAGATCATCAATACTGGTGGGCGCTACAATTTTATCCTCAATGTAAGGAACGGGTTGGGCGGATAAGGCTTCTTCGAGAAGAGAGGCTTGCTCTAAAGTTTCAGGAAAATTAATCAAAACCCAACCGTAAATACCTTCCAGTGTCTTCAGATATTCCAAAAACATGGCTACTAACAGATGGTTAGTTAAGGGTTGACCTAAATTTAACATATCTAAGCCAATCCTCCCCAAATCAGCTTTATTAGACAACACAAGTTCTTCGCATGGAAAGAGACGAGGCGTTTGATTACTTTTCTCATCAAATTTTTTCACATTTTCTTCAGGTTCTGTTTCTGAACTCGCTTTACTTTTCTTCTTTTTCTTCTTCTTCTTTGACCCTTTCTTCTTCAACTTTGGTTCCTTCTTTTTCTTCTTCTTTTTCCCTTTATCCTTTCCTGCCTTCTTCCTATCCCGCTTTTTTTTAATGGTTTTTAAGGTCTCCTCAGTTTCTTCAACAAGTTGTACGTCTTCATACTCTATAGTGGATTCTTCTTTGAATGCTTCGATACAGAAGTTTATTGCTTGTTGCATTTCTAGAACGGCCACGCCTTCATAATTTAAGAGTTTTTGCAGAGTGGGCAAGATTGTCATATCAGTGAGACCTTTTATGCAGGCGGCTATCTTCACATGAGGCAGATTTGGTGGTAACGGTTTTGCTGGTTTGGGATATTTAGCTAAAAGCATTCTGTGAACTGCATGACCAAGGCAGTTCATTCCTCTTTGAATATCGTCCAATTTTTGTTGGTCAATATCGAAGTACAAATCCAATTCCCAAGGCCAGTAGAAATAGCAGTACGCTTCAAATTGCATTTCATCCAAAGCATCTTGGCGTTCAATTTCTTGAACGTATAGCTCATCTATATCAGTCAACAATTCATCGGAAGGCTCATAATTTAATATGTCATCTGTAGTTTCAACAATGTCGAAAAGAGGCTGCTCTTTAATAAACAAATCAATCCACTCTTGTGCAACTCTCCTCGGAACTTCCTGTTCAAAAGTATTTGCATACTCCGAATGCCTTATAGCAATGTCTACCAAATCACTAATACATTCACTACAAAAATTATACAAACGTTCATTTTTCAATCTTAACTTTTCGTCAAAAATGCGTCTGTGCAATTCTAAAGTCCTTTCTCGTTCAACAAAATAACAGTACTTCTTTATTTTAGCTTGTTCCTCTTGATCAAAAAGTTTCTGAATAAATTGGGCTTCTCGCTCTTTAGCGAAATCTTCTTGTACTGTCCGACGGTGTTCCATCATGACTTCTTTTTGTTCCCGGACTTCAAGGACTTTCATGGCCATTTGCTTTTCATACAAAGACTGCTTCAACATCTTTGTTCCCACAGCTTCCTCAAATGCTGTCTGCTGCTTCTCTATAACGGCATTCCAGAGCTCGTTTAATAATATTTTTTCCATTTGCATTTTCAAGGCATTATCTCTGGCAAGTTGACGATTTTTTTTCTTTATGCTATTAACTATCCTTTTCGTTTCCTTAGGATTTGGGATGAATTGTGCTTTAGTCAAAGCAGCCTTTTCTTCCTTCACCAGCTCATCATAACTAAGATTTTTAAGCTTAACTTCAAAGTCTTTGACTAGCGGATCGACTGGAATAAATTCCGAATAGGTTTTCAACTTTGGAGTTTTCTCTGTGTAAGTAATTCCAAACTTCTCCTGTATGTATTCCTTGTACTTTTCTCTTGTGTCCTGTATTTTTTCCAATAGGCTCTGGTATTTGTCCCTCTGCCAATCAATAACATGTTCGTTTTTCACAATGAAGTCGGACAATGAATTGTCAGGGATAACAACTTTGCTTGGATACTCTGGATAAACGTAATCAACATCAAATCTTGTATTAGCTGTAAGCATTTCTTCATTTGCTTTCTGTTGTGTAATAAAATACAATTTATCCTTGTCCTGAAGTGTTAAATACAAATGATATAATAGTTTCAACGTGAAACTGCTCCTTTCGCCGAAGTAAACAAACTCGTCGTGTAGTTTTAACCCCAAATTCTTGAGCCATGTTTTAATGTGCCTGAAATTTTCCTTGATTGTTTGATTATCGGTGCAGGGAAATATAAGATCTAGCTCATCGGCAGAAATAACATCATATGAATACAACAACTTTGCAATAATCCTCCCGTCCCTAACATTTAGGGGAAAGTTCGGCGGATGAACGTCAAAGATAATACCCAATCTGTTTTGAATCCATTCCTTTATAACGTCACTCATTTCTCGATATTAAAAAACCAAGAACATAAAATTGAGCAAGAATCTAAAATTGTCAAGCTGACAAACTTCAATTTTGAAAAATATGCGACGGTATCTTGGGACATTTCAATAAATAATAATTAGTAATTAGATTGTTCTTTTGTTTGTTGCTATAACATAAAATCATGAACAATTTTTACTAAACTAAAATATACCTGTTATTAAATTTGTTAAGAATTTGTGTGATAACTAATAACTTCTGTTGAGCGTAAACATTTAAACACTTTCTCAAAAAAACTTAAAATTCAATAAAACACACCATTTTTAGAGCCCAAAGACCCAAATTTTATTTTCATGACCTTTGATATTTTTTCAATACTTTTTGTTCATGTTATACACAGAAGAGACCACGTTAACAAATACCGCCGAAAATGGTATCTTATTTTTCCATTAAAAAGTCAAGTTCATGTGTTACTTCTAACTATATCAAAAATGTTTCCAGCAAATTTTTCGTGTGTACTAAAAATTTAAACTAAAACAGCTACTTCTTACATTGTTAATTTTCATGTATAATTCAGTACACACCAAGAAATTTGCTTCACAAAAATTGCAACCTTATTCATGTCTAAGCAAAGTAATTTTAGAATCCAGGTTTCATTTTCGATATATGTAAATGTATATTTTTGTTGTGATTTTGGTATTGCTGTTTCTTCCAGACAGATGCTATAGTGAACTCAAAATAGAGTAAACAAGTCTCTTTTCCTACCAATAATGTGAAAACTCTTCAAAGCCTCAATTTTTGGTAAACCTCAAAAATCTCCAGCAAGTTTGAAGCAGTTACATATCAAGATACCATTACCAAAAACTATTTTGAGTCGTTTTCACATCCAAGAAGTGTTACACCAAAAAAGAGTAGACTTTCTACATACAATAATATATTTGCGTTAATATCGAACATACAAACGTCAAGAAAATATATAAAAATTATTATTCAGAGACGCCAAATGACAGTGCTAACAGCATTCTCAAAGAAATAAAATAGAAACTCTTCGCTGTGCTACGTGACCACTTTGCTGGAAAAATAACAAAAGTATTTAACAAATCGTTCTTTAACAATTAATGTGTCGCACATCTACATACTGTTTGATCAGTCAAGTACAAACTTTGTGGGGAAGAATGGTTTGAACATGAATATAATTAATAATTAAGTAAGAATAAATAGGAAAGAAAGGAAACAAAAACAAAAAATTGTAGCAAATGAATGTATTGTTATATTATTATAAAAAAAAGGAAACAAAACAGTCAACCTGACTTTTAAATAACACAAAAAATTAACATACATACATGACTTAAGTGTATTAAGTACTTCTTTTAATAAAATCTTCTTTATCGCTCAAAAGCAATTACATTTTGAGAGGCGAAGATAGTTAAACACCAGTAAGTAATCGTTTCACTAATTCAGATCAGGCTTATATTGAAAAGTGATTAAATTAAAAATATATTTAGACTAGGAAACTATGTGACAGTCACAAACTTTAAGTACATAAATCGAAAGCTTTTGTATCTTAAACGTCTGGCCTATTTTTAACAGCAATTTAGAATCTAAAATAATAAAATCTAAACAATTTAGTGTCTAAATAAATAATAATAAATAAAACATTTTTCTCGAAATTTAATTCTCTTATTTACAAAATATACACAATTTTGTCATTTCCAAAAAAAAACCACATTCTCATCCAAAGAAATGTCATTATATTAAAAGTTTGCAAAAGTAAATAAATATTCGAAAACTAAACAATTAAACATAAAATTTCTATAAAATAAATAACGATTTCTGCATAAACTTTAATATAAAATAATTTCAAAATTTAGATACACCCGAAAGCAAGGATAAAAACAAAATATCATCACAGGAGTTTCCAATAATTAATACAGAAAACTTTCGATTTATTCAGAGTAGCGTAATTCTATGAAATCTTTTCATGTTTGAATTTGAAGGTTTATTAGAAGTTTCAGTTAAATTTCGCAAAGAAAATCATGTACAAGAAATAAACGAAAACAAATACAATGGAAGAATGGGAGAAATTATATCAAATGACTCCGCGCAATATATGGCATTCTTTTAAATTACTATTATTTAAAAAATAAATAACTTAACAATAACTTCTATGTGCTATAAATACAAAAAAAGTTGAACTTATCGAAACATTCTTTTAAGACTTCGTCAATAATTCACAGAGGAGTCAAAATTTGAAATCACTGAAAATTCTAAAGTAAAATGGAAAATATACACTGAGAGATGGTTAGTGGCTTTTGAAATCAAGTAAGGATGGTAGTTAATGATCGAATGAAATGCAAGAAAACTTAAAACAAAAATCACAATTGAGGAACAAGTTGTTTTTGCGTTGATTGGTGTTCTAAAAGTAATTGTTTGAAGGAAACCAATAGAATGTATACAATATGGTAAAGTTGTTCATTTTCTGCAGTGTTTTCTAAATTCCTTTGTATTTTGTACTCTGTAGGACTTTGGATTGAAATTTTTAGAAGTTAGTAAAGCGGGGAAGAACGAATCAGGTAATTCGTAGAATAGGGTTGGAAAGAGATCAAGATGACTGTCGTAGCCGATAGCAAGTCTGTTTCGGAAACAGAAGACAATTCAGTACCCTTGTGCTTATATAAATAAGAAATCCTAATTTAGGTACCGCTTTATATATAAATTATATCACAATAAGCTAAAATACAAGACTACGTTTGAAGTTAGATTGTATTCGCACAACAAAATCATCTCAGATGAAATCAAAATGGGTGTTTCGAAAGTATTAATTAAATTAAAATTCCACATTGAAGGATATTACTACATTGAATGTAAATTATTTCAGAATGTGAACGTTTGATTTTAAATGTTGGAATATAAATTTTTGGAGTTATGGTTAAAGAGCGTTAATGGTTGATTAGTTTGAGATTTGGTGATGATTAAGGAAATAGATTTTTTCCTGCGAATATATCATAACCTGCAAACGGTGGCAAATTATAGTACGTACTTAGTACTCAGAGGATTTGGGATTTAAGCTTCTGTGGAAGCAACAAGGGAGCTTTTAGGCGTGTAGGCCGTAGCATTTGGATCGAGTGTTGAACCAGGAGGGCTTTCGGCCAGTCGAACCCGTGACATAGTGCTGGAAGGCGTTGGACCCCCAAATGAGTCGTTTGGCATCACTGCGAGCACCTGCGCTATCTTACTTTTCAGTTCTTCTATTTCTTTTTCTTGAGCTCTGTTTGCATCTGAAATGAGAAGAGTAGGGATGCTGTCAAACAAAAATACGTTGGCAAAAAAGGTAATGGTTGCCATGTGCTCATTTTTTTTCTTGTTAAACTGTTGAAATTTTATACAGAGGATTAGATGATGGAGATTGCAAAATGTAAAACAGATTATGTTCTTGCCACCAGCAACGATTATACTCTCTAATCCAAACAAAATCGCTCACTTATATGTGAAATATTTTTCAAGCAATTTTATTTGAAAAATTTGGTAAAAACACTTTTCAAACATTAAAGAATACAACCCTCATGCTCATCCAAATTCTAAGCTAAATCAAATTTGGCTGGTTTATGAATATATGAATAACAATTTTTTCTGAGTATACAGGATGAGTTTTTTAAAGTGTTACAAGATGATATCTCCAAAACCAGTTGGAGTATTTGAATAAGACTTTAGGGGGGTTAATGAAGGTCCAGGGGTACAATATTTGACATCCTCCCCCCCCCCCCTCCCATTTTGACAGGAGAGGGGGTAACTTTGAAATCTCTAATGGAATGATGCAATTTTTATTATAAAATTGGAATCTATGACAAAATATGCGTACATTGGAAAAAAAATCGTTTAATTTGCATTACGGGTTACGATTTCATTAAATAAATAAAATAACGTTACAGTAGTCTGTTTGCCAAGTCATTGCACGCTGGCGTTTAATGTGAGAGGCACCGTATGTGAAAAAAACAAGTAGTAGGAGGCTTAGGATAATAAAAAAAACAATGTTAGTTGTAACTGTTAATTACTTTCATTTTCCGTTTCAATTGGGTAGTTTAACGGATTTTTTTTTTATTTGTTTCAGTGATGATAAAGTGTAAGGAAAGGCAATTACCAAAATACGCAGTAAAAATTCGCATTGTAAAGTTGTTTAAATAAATATTAAAATAAATAAACTCGGGAACGAATGTGCAAAACGCATGCGCAGTTACCTCATATTTTGGTAACCGCCTTTCCTTACACTTTACTATATTTTTCAACAACAACAAAAAACATTAAACTACCCAATTCTGTGTAATAATAGAACAAAATTATAATGTTGAGATTAATATGCTACTCTATTTGGGAAAATGTAGAGCAAATTACTGGGAAGCTGAGCACCTGTGGGTAATTAGGTTTCCTAATATTCGCAAATCGCACATGGTCTTTAAACAACTAGAAATCCGAGGAAAGAGTCCGCAAACGATCCAACACTAGCGAAAAGATGGCCATCGGAATCCTAGGAGCTGTCGCATTTAATCCTCACATTAGTTCCAGACAGCTGGCCATTGATTCTGGTCTTAATCGAACATCAGTAATGAAAATTTTGCATTCACATAAATTTCACCCGTATCATATCAGTCTTCACCAAGAACTATATGGCGAAGATTTTAAAAGTCAGCGCGACGACATTTTATTTATTTAATAAAATCGTAACCCGTAATGCAACTTAAACAATTTTTTTCCCAATGTACGCAGATTTTGTCATAGATTCGAATTTCAAATTAAAAATTGCATCATTCCATTTGAGATTTCAAAGTTACCCCCTCTCCTGTCAAAATGGAAGGGAGAGAGGGATGTCAAACATATGTCAAGATTTGTCCTCCTGGACCTTCATTAACCCTCCTAAAGTCTCATTTAAATACTCCAACTGGTTTTGGAGATATCGTCTTGTAAAATTATAAAAAACCCACCCTGAAAGAGATATAAGTGTAGATGAAAGTTTGCTTACAGTGCAGTTTATACACCGGAAATGGAACGATAATTTCTAAAAAAATATAAAAATATGCCTATGTCTTCGCAAGTTATACATCGCTGCAACTTGTTGATTTCCTTATATCTAAAAAACTGATTTTTATGGAACTCTACAAAAAAATAGGAAAGATTTGCCACGAGAGTTTATTACGAGGAAAACTAAATAATGGAGAATCTTTGGCGTTCCACAGAAAAAAAATTAAAAAAAAAATATACGTGCAAGACAAACTGAACTTACTCTCTTTGATTTCGAGCTGCCTCTTAGCTTCTCCGAGAGCACTGAAGAGGTCAAGTTTGATGCGTGTTTCCGCGGACAGAGAGTTCTCTAAGTGGTTATTCTTCTCCTGCATGGCGCTCAGCGCTGACATGAGGATATCGGTATCACGCAACTGCTCTGTGAGAGATGAATTTTCACGTTCCAATGCAGCGATTCGCTCTTCTGCCCATCGCTGAGTCGAGCGAGATTCAGAAATTTCATTCTCAAGCTCACGGCGACGGGCTTTGCATGCTTCTGTGCATTCTCCTCTTGAAGACTGGGCTGCCACCTAGAAACAATATTGTCACAATAAATTCAATTATAGCAATGAATTAGATGTGCTTACTAAATACTGAAAGTTTGGATGTGCCCAAAAACCTTTTTGACCTAACATGTTATAAAGATTATGAAATGATATTCGGTTAGGAGAAGTCTGTACAACAGAATACAATATTTACAATCTTCTATGCATTTAGGTGAGGGCTACTATTAATTATTTAAACATATAGATTTTAAATTATCGTTTCAGAGTTGTAAGTCATTAGTAACTATCGGATTTATGATCCATCTTAATGGTAATCTCTACCGCCGATGTAATTAAATGGACATACTGGAAATACACATTAGATAAATTTATTGGCATATGCTAGGCCTACAACAACAAATTATTACTTTTTACTTTCTCGCAGAGAAAGTATAGTGATCACGCGGAAAAAATTTTTTGAGATTTTGATGATTCTCGACGTTTTGAGCGATTTTGAGTCGATTTGGCCCTTTTTTGCTTTTTTGTCTGTCTGTGTGTGTGTAAACACGATAACTCAAAAACGACTTGAG
>JAWQRP010001609.1:0-18385 GCA_033557875.1 Quadriops clusia | reverse complement strand
AAAAGAGCGACTGACTGTAGCTATTCTTGTGTTTGCTGACGGTTCAATAGGTAAACCTATCGTAATTGGTAAAATCGAAAATCCTAGATGTTTCAAGAATTAAAGAAGGAGGGCTTGCCAATCACTTGGAAAGCTAACAAAAAAGCTTGGATGACCAGCGTAATTTTTCAAAAATTTCGAACGATATTAAATATGATATGGCTAGAGAAAACAGAAACATATTACTTTTTTTGGACAATGCAACATGCCATTTTAAAATAAATGGTTTAAGCAATGTTAATTTAATATTTCTTTCCCCCAATTCAACATCTGCCCTGCAGCCTTTAGACAACGGAATTATTCAAGCAATTAAGCTACAGTATCTTAAATTAATGCTTCAGAATTTAATGACAAAACTGGAAAAATGTAATGCAGTGACAGAATTGATACCAAAGATAAACGTGCTCGATGCAGTTCATTTTATAAATCAAGCGGTAATTAATATCACACCGACAACCATTCAAAAATGTTTTATTAACTGTGGATTTCAATTTAATGATGGAGAAGATGAACCCCAACAGATAATCCATGATATTCAAGAAATTGAGTGCCTATTAAGCCAATTTTCTGGAGATATCGAGAGGCCAGCATTAGAATATCTAGACATCGATTCACATGTACTTACAGAGGACAGTGAAATTAGTGCTTTAAACATTATTGACAATGAAATGTAAAGTTCCCCAGGTCAAGATGATATATGATGAATTAGTAGAAATAAAAATTCTTGGTACTTTCTTGACAATTTTTTGTCAGCTGTTATCCTGAATCGTTAACGTCCTGTGTTCGTTTAAAATTTTAATTTGTCAAACTGTAAAGAATATTAAAACATAAAATAGAACAAATCAGAAATCAAGTATAATGATAACATTTTACAAAGTTAATGTAAAAATGACAAGAGGTACATACTGACTACAAAGACCTAAAAAAGCCACGAATTAGTGGCGAAACCGGTCGCCTTGCGAACAATTAAAAATTGTCAAGAAAGTACCAAGAATTTTTATTTCTACTAATTCATCACTAGCTTTGTTTCTTCAGCTGTCCTGAACATGTTGCCGGCAGATAGTAACCAATAACATTCAAGGCAGCAAAATTTCTCTAAACCCCATTGGCTGTTAACTGTTCAAGGTTGCTTGTCGTTGGTTGCTTGGAACTGCTTGGGACTGACTGAAGAAACAGCACTATTATTGACAATCTTAAAAATATTGACAGTGATCCAGACAGTAGTGAAGAAAATGAAACCGAAGAATTACCTACAAAAAAAAAAGTGGTAAAGTGTATCGAGACAATTAAGTTATTTGCCGCAATTGAAGGGGAAAATATATTGTATGAAAAGGCGGTTGATTTAGATATAGAAATAAGTAAAATTAAAAGTAGGATTAAGAAACAGATAACCTTGGATACATTTATTTCAAAAAAATGTATAGTACTTAGAATACGTACACTAGGTATATATGTGTACATATATTTATACAATGTATATATCAGAATAATTGTTGATTTTAGCATTAAATTTTGATTCATTTGTTAGTTTCATTAATAAATTTTCGAATTACCTATATTATACATTAAGTATATACATTTAATTTTTTTTTGTAAATTTTAATAAAATCTGTTTGTGAAGGAAAACCTGTCAAGGACGGAATTTTGTCGGTCCCGTGACGTTACGCGTTATGCT
The DNA here is from genome assembly GCA_033557875.1 of Quadriops clusia. Taxonomy (NCBI): domain Eukaryota; kingdom Metazoa; phylum Arthropoda; class Insecta; order Coleoptera; family Hydrophilidae; genus Quadriops; species Quadriops clusia. The sequence goes on along the minus strand of JAWQRP010001609.1, from coordinate 16,671 downwards.
AGTTTCACTGTAATTGCAAATTTATTTGTATGACAAGTTCAATGTTATTTCAATGTCAGTGGAATTTTTCTAAACGGAAACATATATTTTTTATTGTTTATTCTTATTATTTGCAAGAAAATAAAAAGTTTTTGTATTAATAATTTTTCTCAAATTAGAGCAAAGTTTCTTAAATATTTGCCAAGTAAACATGATTTGAGGAATTTATTTTATTTCGGAAGCAGCCATATAACGCTTTACAGTTATACGGTAGTTTCATGTAGACATCTGCACGTTCCAATTTGTGTGCAAGCAGGAGTAACCTTGCAAATTTGTGGCGCCTTGTTTTGTTTTTCAATTTGTTTGATATGGAGTAGCGGCCGAGCCCTGCGCTTGGATAGAAACCCGTATGTACCCTCGTTCTCGTTTGCTTGAATAAATGTTTTTAGGAAAATAATTTTTAAGGGAGCTAGAGTGGAGGTTTATTATTATTTGAAAAAAAAAGAGGGGTTGGTTGCTAGAAACAAAAAAGGGAGCTATCTACGAGTCTGGAAGTCAGACGGTCAAATTTTAAGCTCCTATATTTGAAGTCAAAGTTTTCTTAAATTATAGAAACTATGCATTTCTTTAGTATACCTTGCTAAGGTATCGGAATAAAGTTTATATTTGAATAGTCTTCGTGACGAAGAACGAAGTATCATCATAATGCTGGTCTCATCGATGATGGTATGAATTGAGTTCTACATGGTCTTCTAGAAGTAAGTTGCCTCATCATTTGAATAAAAACTAGCAGAGCAGAGCGCTTTCGATCTTCTAGAGCGAAAGTATTTCTTTTGAAGAACATGTGAGATCAAGTTTGCCTCTCCTACTAGAAATTTCAAGGGACTGCAGTGAACCTATTTCATTTATCAGTATACCTATTTATGCCGTGGGCCCTCGACCCTAATATACAAATTCAATTTTTGACGCTTTGGCGTAAAATAAGAACATCAGGACGGTAATTAGAAAATTATCAATAAATTGAGATATCTAATCTATAGAAATTGTTTTTGTTAACAATCAACGTATAATAGAAAGTTTAAGACTTTTGCGAAAAGGTTATTTTTACAGTAACCAAAACTACCCGTAACAACAGAAACAAAACATCTTCATATTATTTCATAAATATCTAAGTATTTATTGCAAATAAGAACCTTGTTCAATTCACTTCCTCGAGGGCATGTATGATTCGAATCGATAAATATTATTTTTAAAGTTCGTGCTTTACAATACAAAAACCATTGAAATATCAGGCACATGAAGATCTAGGCAACATTATAATTTATTTGAAATTGTATTTATCAATTGTTAATACGAATTAAATAAACACTTCATCGACAACACCATGATATTGTTGAATTCAAATTTCTTTTGGCCATTCTCAAAAGTAAAAATTAATTTGATAAAGACTAATTCAAATAAAATAAAATGATACCTAGATCTTTATGTTGTTTCATTGGTTTTTATATTATACAGCACACAAAAAGGACAGGAGTGGACAACGCTGTTATTTTTAATAAATATTTAAATACGAGATGTGTAGAGCTCCAAGTCAGGTTGTTATAGTATGGTTTGTGTAAATAAATATTTAAATTATTGGGTGAAGAATATACGAAAATCCTTGTTAACTAAGGTTTATTATTAACCGCAAAATGTAACTTCCTCATTCTCATTTGTAGCGCCTGAGGATGACCCGGGAGGGTCGAAACCGGTTTTTTTTAGCGGTTAATAATAAACCTTAGTTAACAAGGATTTTGGTATATTCTTCACCCAATAATTAGAACAACCTTGCTGGGATCCCACATGTAAAATATTTAAATGTTTATACATACATATACGAGACAGTAAAAATTTCTAAAAGCGTAAACTTCGTGATAGGATCCGCATTAGAAAGATTAGAAATTGATCCTCGATAATTGAATTGCTTAATCTTTATGGTGTAAACCTAATTTAACTTTCACTAATTATTTTACATGTTATATTTGAATATTTGCATTTATCCACATATAAACGGTCATCCACTGAATAAACAAATATCAGAAAAATACCAAGTAATTATATTCGCATGGATTCCTTAACTTTTGGATATGATAGGGACTCAACAAGTGGTAACTTTGTTTTAGTGTCTAGAATGAACTTCTGTCTACATTTGCTTTTCTTTTTTGTAAACATCAGAATAAATTTTACCTTTTTCATTCTTGTTTAAAGACATCCTCTAAATTCATCTATCAAACATGTTAATCCAAAATTAGCTGCAACTCCAATTTAGTGAGGAAAAAAGCGTTGTTTCACGAAGACAATGTACCAGCTCACAAACCCTAAAATAGATGATGAAATTGAACCAAAAAATTAATTCAGATTATGTATTATTTCAAAATTCCATTTCAATGTCATTACAGTAAATAGTAATGTAATCTCCATTGCAATAAAGAAGTAATGACATTATCTGTGGTTACAGGTATGTGGTCTAAGTCATTGCATCCTTCTTGGCAGTTAGCGTACATATGTAAATTAAACCTTGAGAATTACCAAATCTAAGATGTGCACATTTAACTCGTAACTTAATTAAAGAAAAAAACATGAATCATCTTAAATTTATTTTTCATTACACAATCATTATAAACGATGATTAAACTCTGAATGAAATGTTTTTTATCTTTCATTTGATTAAAATGAATCAGAAGAAAATATTTCTAAGATACAAAATTAGAAATTTTTATTGATTTGTTTTATATTATCAAAATAAGTAATAATTAATATTCTTAATATAAAACTCCAATTTCATCTTGTAAACAATAGAACTATAAATACATTCTTAATATTAATACTAGTTTATATTTATAATTGGTATTTTATATATTTTTGTTCTTCAGGTTATAATGGGTGACGTAACATATGGAGCATGCTGCATAGACGACCTCACGGCAAAAGCCTTAGGTGTAGACTTATTAGTCCATTACGGCCACAGCTGCTTGATTCCAATGGATGCAAAAAACGGAATGAAAGTCCTGTACGTTTTTGTGGACATTAAAATTGACCCGTTACATTTCATAGAAACGTTAAAACTTAACTTTACCCTAGAAAAGCGATTGGGTTTAGTCAGCACTATTCAATTTGTAACGACTCTACAAGCTGTGGCAATTAAGTTGCGCAACGAAGGCTTCAAAATAACAATTCCTCAATTCAAACCCTTGTCTCCTGGGGAAATTCTCGGTTGTACAGCGCCTACTTTTAATGATGCAGATGCGGTTATATATTTAGGCGATGGTCGATTTCACTTAGAGGCGGCTATGATCGCTAACCCTGAGCTAGAAGCTTACAGATACGATCCATATAGCAAAAAGTTTACTAGGGAATATTATGATCACAAGCAAATGCAAAGTGTAAGGAAATCGATGATCGCTAGGGCGACATCGGCGAAAAGTTTCGGAGTTATTATGGGGACTTTAGGTCGGCAAGGAAGTTCTAAGGTAGTTGATCACTTATGTGGTAGACTTAAGGCTCACGATAAACGTGTGACAACTATTTTGATGTCAGAGATATTTCCGGACAAATTGGAGTTGTTCGGAGGCTTGGATGCATTTGTTCAGATCGCTTGCCCGAGATTGTCGATAGACTGGGGGAATGCTTTCAAGAAACCATTATTAACACCATATGAACTTTCAGTTGCTTTAGGTGATGCTAAATGGGTTGATGATGGGCATTCAAGTTATCCAATGGATTTTTATGCGAATGCGAGTTTGGGACCTTGGACGCCTAATCATAAAGAAACTAAATTAAAAGAGTGTGATGGTAGTAATAAGAAGTGTTGTGGGAAATGTAAAGATTAAAGTGTATAAGAGAGAGATTGCTTTTAATTTGTAGACCATACTGAATGATCAATTGATTATAAAAATTAAAGTAAGGACAGAAACACTCGGTTTTAAAAAATTTATTCAGTTAAATTGCACTGTGCATACGTTGAATCTTAAATACGGCAATAATTTACATTCTTTCAATAAAAATTATAAGTTAAAACTTAAAATCTAAAAGTATCAAAATGCATGAATCACGTTAACAGTATTGATTATTAATAGTAATTGAAGTTTCCTATTGCATTACTTCGTATTTTATAAAAATTTTGCTTTTGTTCTCTGAACCGTTCGGATAGAACGTTCTTAAGCAATTTTCAAACCTTGTATTTTCTTCTCAAGTGACTTGATGTCCCAGATTATTAATTGACCATCTAATCCAGAACTACTGAGCTTCTGAGCATCAGCCTTCGTGCCAGAATGCAAACATACGCAAGTTATAGCGTTCTGATGAAGGGAATCCAAATTCGTATCGGAAGTCTCCGTACGGGCTTGTTTGTCCAAAGATTGGAATTTTCGCATTGCCGATAAGCCACCTGACTCCTTCTTCTGCGAATTGTCAAGTTTGCCCCCGAAGATCAACTGGCCGTTACTTACAGTATACACGATTGGAATGCAGCTATGGCCGGCTGTTACAACGGAATTGTTTGTAATCCACGTGCAGCTTAAAAACGGCAAATACTCGGTTCGTAGCTTGCAAACGGCGTTGCCTCTCGTGGCATCGGCAACGTTAATCGTCGAATCGTGAGAAACCCAACAAACTTTATTCCCGTCAGGGGAGAAGCTTACGCTGTGCACCCAACCGCCACCAGCTGGTGAATTAGGGAACTCGGCCATCATTTGCCCCAATGGCATTTTAGTGCCCCATGAAGTCGCCTCGGGGGTTGACTCGATATCCTTGATGTAAGCCGAGAAAACTCGGACCTTAAAGTCGGCAGATCCGGCTACGAGCAGGACGTTGTTAGGGTGCCAGTCGAGCGATGTTATCGTGGATCGGATCGGCTTCTTAATGTGCTTGGACACCCACCAATCGTTTTCCGACTCGAAGTAGCACACGGAAATGAGTCGGGCGCCAGAACCGACAGCGAATTTGTTCTCGTTGGGCGACCATTTGACGCATGTAGCCGCACGATTAATGCGGAGCAAGACTAGAGTCGGCTTCCACTTCTTGTCCTCGCCCTGAGTCCAAACGTAGGCGTTGCGGTCGACGGCACAAGTCACAATGCGATTGGTGTTTGGCGCCCAATCAATCCCCATTACCCGGAGGTCATGCTGGTTAAGTACATCCAGCAACTTCCATTCCGATCCATTGCGTTTGTAGATGTGAACTTCGTGGTTGTTCGGCGAAAGGGCTATCTCTGCAAAAAGTATTGCGTGAAAAGTTCGGTAAGTATGTTTTCAAATGGTTTTTAAATATCCATGTAGTTTATATACAGCACTTTCTTAATTTACAAAATTCCTTTCTTTTTGTAGTCGCTTCTTTTTTACGTATTTTTGCAACTGCTTAGTGATAATTTGAAATGAAGAAAAATATCAAATAAGATATCGAATATTTTACTATACAAAACTAGAATATGTTTAAATAATGTTGTTACATTGAATATAATATAATAATTTTTATTTAGTTTGTCTTTCTATAGACGTGCTCTTTGCCTTGTGTTAAATTGAATATTTTACACATCCAGAGATTCTTGAAATTGGAGATATTTTTATTTTCAGTATTAAGACCGATTTTAGTTTTGTCCTATATATATTATATATTTTTTTCATTTTGTTTTCTTAACCCTCCATTTATTATTCTTACATTGAAATCCTAGAAATTTAGATCCAATAATACATTGTATTCCAATAATATACTGTATTCCAATAATACACTGTATTATATCTTCATACTTATTATTTATTTTTCATCGATGTTTCGCCTATGGTTATTAGGTCTTTTTACGATTTTTAAACTATTCCAGACAAAAAGAGAATCACATGTTACATTTTTAATTACAAAAGTACACTAATCTATCTATTTCTTTTCTTAATTTAGAAACATTACATTATTTACTTGTTTAATAAAGAATGCATGTTTATCTGTTCAATTTAAAGTGCACACAAATTCATAAACATGTCAAAAGAATTGACAAAAATGGAACAAAATTACCTCTAAATTTTTTAAAATATAAAAAGAATTTAACGTTCTGTGATAATATTAAACAAGTAAGTAGTGCAACCTTTATAAATCCAAGAAATGAAAAAGAGTTTTTTAATTTGTGTACTTTTGTAATTAAAAATGTAACATGTGATTTTCTTTCTGCCTGAAATACAGTGAAACTTGCGTACGGTGGAATCCTAATAAGACGGAATCCTGTGGTAAACGGTATTATTAGAAAATATCGGTCCCTTCAATTAATTTTTAATGTAAATAGTTCTGTGCATGACGGAACCTGCGAGACGTGAACAGAAAGAACTTTTTCAGTCCCGTCCCTATATACTTCTGTATATTCTAACCTGTGGAGCGTGGAAATGACGATATTTGCCATTCCACTCAGCCGTGACTAGAGACCCTATTTTATTATTTTTATCTCTTTGTATGTACTATGTATATATACCTACTATGTTAGAGATAGATCGCGTACTATGTAATGTGTAAATTACATTTATGAAAACACGCAAAAACAGCGTAATGTCATGCAAACATATAGGTAAAATGCAATGATCCGGTCGGATGTTGGAAAAAACTTCTATCGAGGAATAGACCAAACAAACCCGTTTATAGATCGTATTTTTAAGAAATGCAACAAAAGTAATAAACCATTGGTTGTTGAATCTTCAAAGAGAGAACACGTGCAAGTAAATAGCAAAATGAAAAAAATAAATAGTTTAATTTTGAAAACACAAGTATATAATATACTAAAAAATAAAGAAGAAATCATGAACATGTATTTAAAAACTTCTAAAAGTGACTCCAAGCGGCTAAGAACAAAAGTGTGTAAATATGAGAACATTAATAACATTCTATTTGAATGGTTCTTTGCAGGCAAGAACCAAGAATTTGCCTATATCAGGGCCAATTTTACAACAAAAATCGAAAAATATTGCCGACAAGCTGAAAGTTGAAGGGTGCTCTGCCTCCAACGGTTGGATAATGAGTTTCCGAAAACGTCACAACATTATTTTCCAAACAACATGTGGGAAAGGAAAGGACGTTGATAAAGTTGTCGTCGATGATTGGAAAACAAAATTAAAAGAGATAATCAGGGGGTATGAAGCAAGAAATGTAGCAAATTTTGATGAAACTGGATTATTTTTTCGAGTAGTTCCCAACAAAGCTCTGCACATAAAGCGAGAACAATGTGTAGGAGGACGACATTCAAAAGAGCGAATGACTGTAGCTATTCTTGTGTTTGCTGACGGTTCAATAGGTAAACCTATCGTAATTGGTAAAATCGAAAATCCTAGATGTTTCAAGAACTTAAAGAAGGAGGGCTTACCAATCACTTGGAAAGCTAAAAGAAAAGCTTGGATGACCAGTGTAATATTTCAAGAATTTGTAACGAAATTAAATAATGATATGGCTAGAGAAAACACGCAATGCAACACGCCAACCTAAAATAAATGGTTCAAGCAATGTTAATTTAATATTTCTTCCCCCCAATTCAACATCTGTCCTGCAGCCTTTAGACAATGGAATTATTCAAGCAATTAAGCTACAGTATCGAAAATTAATGCTTCAGGATTTAATGACAAAACTGGACAAATGTAATGCAGACAGAATTGTTACCAAAGATAAACGTGCTCGATGCAGTTCATTTTATAAATCAAGCGGTAATTAATATCTCACCGCAACCATTAAAAAATGTTTTATTAACTGTGGATTTCAATTTAATGATGGAGAAGATGAACCCCAACAGATTATCCACAATATTCAAGAAATTGAGTGCATATTAAGCCAATATCGATGGGCCAGCATTAGAATATCTAGACATCGATTCACATGTACTTACAGAGGACAGTGAAATTAGTGATTTAAACATTATTGACAATCTTAAAACTATTGACAGCGATCCTGAGAGAAGTGAAGAAAATGAAACCGAAGAATTACCTACAAAAAAAAAAGTGGTAAAGTGTATCGAAACAATTAAGTTATTTGCCGCAATTGAAGGGGAAAATATATTGTATGAAAAGGCGGTTGATTTAGATATAGAAATAAATAAAATTAAAAGTAGGATTAAGAAACAGACAACCTTGGATACATTTATTTCAAAAAAATGTACTTAGAATACGTACACTAGGTATATATGTATACACATATTTATACAATGTATGTATTAGAATAATTGTTGATTTTGGCAATAAATTTTTAATCATTTGTTAGTTTCATTAATAAATTCTCGAATTAGTTATATTATACATTAAGTATGTACACCATTTAATTTTTTTTTGGAAAATTTTAATAAAACCTGTTTGTGAAGGTAAATCTGTCAAGGACGGAATTTTACATCGGTCCCGTGACGTTCCGCCTTACGCAAGTTTCACTGTAGTTTAAAAATCTTGATAACGGCTAATAACCATGAGCGAAAATCGAGGAAAAATAAGTAATAAATATGAAGATATAATCGTGCATTATTGAACCCAAATTCCCAGGTTTTCAATATAAGAATATACAGGGTGTCCCAACCTCGGTGGATTGTGGCTTTATTACTGAAGATAGACCAAATGTGTAAATACAAAAGTTATATAGCATTAAAAAAGGTACCTTCTTAAAATATTTTTTATCTCCAAATATAGTTAGGGGGCGCACAGGGGACATCAAGTCCATTTTATTAAATGGCACCCCACCATTTTAAATTTTTTTCTTAAATTTATTTAATAATTTAATAATAATATTAGAAAATATTTTCCAAATTATCAGGACGATTAAGAATGTTAAAGTTGTGATCAAGAAATAGTATAAATAAAAAGTCTAATAATCTCGCTTTTAAATTATCGGGACTTCGAGCTCGCTGGCTTCGCGAGCTCGCCGACTCGCGCCTTCGGCGCTCGTTTTTTAAGACACTTAACTGGAGTGTTTAACATTCAGTTGTATGTTTCCCAAGATGTAAGATTGACATTAATTATTAAATATTATGTATAATAATCAACAGAACGTGTAATAATAGAAAGTAATAATATATATTATATAATAATAATAGAAAATAATAAAAATATTTTCCAAATCATTAGGACGCCTAATAATGTTAAAGTTATGATCAAGAAATAGAATAAATAAAAATTCTAATAATCTCGTTTTTAAATTATTAGGACTTCGAGCCCGCTCGCTTCGCGAGCTCGCCGACTCGCGCCTTCGGCGCTCGTTTTTTAAGACACTTAACTGGAGTCTTTAACATTCATTTACTTGTTTCCCAAGATGTAAGATCAAGATTAATTACTAAATATTATTAAAGGTAATAATCAACAGAACGTGTAATAATAGAAAATAATAATATATAAGATGTTATTATTACATAACGAAACGTCGAGATAAATAGTTAAATATATATATTTTAGACCTTATACCCATTACTATGGTACTATTAATATTTAATAATATAATTTTAACTAGTTAGTGGAATTGAAACGTCACAGTTGGCAATGCTGGTTAAACCAGTTTCGATTTTGACATTTCGGCATTGTTGACAGTGATTTCGGTTTGTTTGGGCGCTTTTCTTCACCTTCTTGAAACTTTCTAAAGACTTTGTGTATAAACTTGAGGTGAATCGAATAAAGAACTACAAAAGGAGAAAACGGGAATTCGTGCTTTAGGTGTAGGTTAGGTGAGCTTATTTAATATTATTATTGATAATGATATTAAACAATAATAGTGTGGAGTACAATAAATGTATTTTCGTGTATGTAGGTACATACTTCTTCTATATATTATAAAAAATAACAATACGTACTACATGCTTAGTAAGAATAATTGGTCCCTGTTAATAACAATAATAAAAATATGCAATAATAATAGTAATATGTAATAATAATAGTAATATGTAAGAATAATATTAATATATAATAATAATATTATTATGTAATAATAATAATAATCAAATTAGTAATAATGTACAAAATTAAAAATATCAAAATTAATCGTATAAATATAAGCTTCAATGTCTTCCGGTTATTTCAGTATTTCGACATTTCCTCCTGTAATTGCTGATATACTTGTATTGGGAGTCGTAAACTTGGGGAATTTCTAATTTGAGGTACTCGTTGAATACCATGCTGATTGTATTGCAGCCGAATAAAGTCTTTTCGTATTCAATAAGTTGTCGGAAAAATCCGCAATTAGGCCTTATTGAGGACCTTTTTTGCTTCACGTGGTTATAGGCCTCCAATAGGGACAAGTTTTGGTACTTCATCAAATAGGCTAGTACTATACTGGCAGATCTGCTTACGCCTGCGACACAGTGGACTAGAGTTCTTCCTCCTGATAAGGCGACCTGAATAAGGAGAAAAAATAATTAGAAAGTTACTTAAAAAAATGTTAGAAAAATGTTATAACAAATATTTTACAAAACATTTAAAAAAATATTAAAAAAAAATAATATGGAGAAAATGCGAGGAATTCATTCAAGTTATTCATTCATCTGGCGAACAGCATAATGTCGAGTGGGACTGCAGTTGCACATTTTCCGAGTTATTTCGGGAACAACAAAAAGCGAGTTAATTTGAGCGCAGGAATTCGCGGTAATAAAATCAAAATTCAATTAGTGTTACATGCGCGCAAGCAAAGCCCCCAAACGTGTATTTGTAATAAGTTATGTTCGCGCAAAAAGCCAAATTTATGATCCGTGCATCCCGTTAATGTTATTTACTGGAAATTAATTATGTTTATGCATAGAGCGTGACCATAATTTGACATTTTTATCAAAAAGAATATTTAGAAATCATTCGTTTGAAATAAATATAATTATGAAATTAATATAAATGATGAAATAAATATAATTATTAAATAAATATAATTATGAAATAAATATAATTATGAAATAAATATAATTATGAAATAAATATAATTGTATGTATGAATATATTAAATACAAACATAAATTTTATGATTAAAAATAAAACGCGAGGAATTTGTTCCTTGTGTTAAGCATCTGAGAAATGTTGACCCGCTTTTATTTTCTAAGTGGTTAGGGTTATTTTCCAAAGTACGGCCACATATATGTGGTACGGCTCATTTCCTAGTTTTCCGTTTATTTCTTAAGGTTCGGCTTCTGTTCGAATGTTTATTTATACTGGTGGAAAGCTTTTATGTTCGCATTCCCAAAGCAGGACAGGTGTGTCCATTAGGTCCTCACGCAAAAATAAACTAAATCTTGGAAAACATACTTGTATAGTTTTAATTAGGAAGATTTACGTTTGTTTTAATTAATGTTTCTATTATTAGTACTTTTAGTTATTTCAATAATATTTTTTTATTAATATTTCATGTCGTGTTAATATATTTCAAATATTAATATATTTCAAATATTAAATATATTTCAAATAATATTAATTGATGCATACTTACGTTATGTATGACATCAGAGGCTTCATCAAAATATCTCCCCAAATCCGTGCCAGGACTATCCAGGACATTAATTTTGTAATAAAGGATTTCTCGTTGTAAAGGTGTGTCTGGGAGTTCCGCCGCGACGTTCACCACACAATTAACTTTGAGTCCTTCAAGGATACTCGGCAGGATCGCCGCCGCGGAGGATAGCAACAAATGTTCTGTGATTTCCGAAGCACTTCCTAGGATATATCTGGTTTTTTGGGAATCCTGCGAATTTTCCGGGGAAGTCGCAGGACCTTCCACAGGATCTATCACAGGACCTCCCACAGGACTTCCCAAAGGACACTCTTCTGTAGCAACTCTAACTTTCGAATTGTCTAATATTAAAGATTTATCCAACACCAAAGATTTATCCAACACCAAAGATTTATCCAAAACCAAAGATTTATCCAACACCAAAGATTTGTCCAATACACCGTCACTATCCTTTAGAATGTCCTGGATCGTATTGTTCTCGATTCCCATTTTGTCCACAATCCTTTCCTTCATTTCGAAATTTATCACTTTGTAAGTTAATTAAATAATGTAACGAAGTGTTTCAACGACTTATAATGATTGATTGTTGTAATTATAATGATGAAAGAATAAAATGACTTAATAATATGATGACAAAATATAATAGCAAAAGAGTTTAGAAAGAAAATAGTTTAGAAATAAACTAGTTTAGAAAGAAAATAATTTAGAAATAAAATAGTTTAGAATGAGAGTAATTTTCACAGAGAATTCCCGGTGAATGGTGCGTTTGGAGGCGAAATGTTGACTCATAAGAGTCGGTTGATATTTACCTGGATTTAAAAGCTCGCGGTGGAATGCGGCGCCTGCGCAGGATCGCAGGAATTCTATAAACACTTTTACATTCCTCAACAGGGCCCTATTTTCAGACGCCTGTTCGAAACAGAGCAGGCGACGACGACGCCGACGACGCAAAAGAATCCCGTGCTTCCAAGTTCAGCGGTCAAAAATAAATGCGAAAAATAAACACTCCATTCATAATGATGAATAAGCTCGGAATTCGCGAGAGAGGACTGCTGTTGCGCTGTTATGTTAGTCCTTGTCGCTGGTCAACGATTGCGATCGGGATCGATATGTTAATTACTTGCCGTCTCGTTGTTACTTGCTTTGCTATGTTTGTTCTACTATAATTTACGTATTCTATGACCTTTATTTTATTCATGAGAGCGAGAATGTATAACACGCGGAAGAGCGGCCAAACGCAATTATTGTTGCTACAGGGTGAGTGCCGAAAACCTGTAAATTTTGATCGAGGGTTAAGACTACAATCGCTTGCAGAGAAAACAATGTGCGGTCTGTCCTGTTGACAACAACACAGTCATAAATAACTCATCTGTTAGGAAGGGACGCTTGCTCTCTATCGCCGTTCAGAAGTAAATAAATGGTATATAAAAATGCCGACAAAGGAAGCAAAATCGGAAAGCAACGAGTGCAATTATTGTCACTTATAGCACAGCTTATAGTAACCCTTTATGTGTCTTGTTCCCTATAGATCTTTTGTTACAATGCCAATGGTCCTTTCACTATTACTGTTATTCTGTTTAATGTTTCAGTAGTTGACCATTATATCTGTTGATAGTTCATATAAAAGTCTAGGAACAATATTATTTCATTACACTGGGCTACATTACACTATTTCAAAGCAAGTTTATGATTTCTGGACTTTAGCATCAGTGAATGTAATTTCACGTCATGTGGTAATTCCTCGTCATGTGGTAATTCAACGTGCATGTGGCAATTCCACATACATGTGGCAATATTCGCTCAAATATCTGGATTTGCACAGAGCTGTCAGGTTTGACCCCAATTTAAACTTCCTGCCTCTGGACTTCAGCAAAGGCTATTAGATGAAAGGAATGCCAGGCATAGCAAAATACAGAGAGGAATGCAACTAGTGATACGTCCAATTTATCATCCGCTCGGTGCAGCCCAAAGCAGCCTTGTGCACCGAGCAGTTTCCTCCGAGAGATTCTTTTCCAAAAATAGAGCGTTGATTCAGAATGCGCTTCGTTATTCATTTCTCAGTTATTCATTTCTCTGTTATTCTTCTCCGTTATTCTTCTCCGTTATTCGTCTTGGTTATTCTTCTCGACTATTCTTCACGGTTATTTTTACCCTTGGCATGAGGGTTAAAAATATTTAATAGCCCATTAGATAACCCTCTCCGCAAAATTCAAAATGCACACTTTATAATCCACGATTCTTGTGGTGCCAAGTCTTGACCTATTTTTTGGAATATGTTTTTATTTTGCGACAGGACACACATGGTGATAAATAATCGGCACTACATAGAATTCTCGGGATCGAAAACAAAACTCTCCCCGAGTATTTCGGCCGAAGGTTATTGTGTCCAATTCAATCGCGTTCGCCTCGATCGAGGCGCCTACCAAGGGAAAACTTATCAATTTTGGTCGCATCTGAGGGAATATGAGTATTTTTACGACGACTGTCGCATTCCAAAAATTTTTTCGGTGAATAAATTTAAACATTAATTAGCGTGGAGAGAAGCGCAGGATCAAGATGCCAACGTTTTGCTCCTGGTTATGAGCCATTTCTTAATTATTCGAACTCAAGCTTGGCTCTCAGGTGTTTTATATATGAAAATAATAATCGTTACCGCATGGCCAACGGCCAAATGCGCTCGCTCACCGGCTCAATGACGTTTTGGTTATTTAGGTAATAATACATCCTTTACATGTGGTCATTTTTAATATAGTAATCCTTCATGTGGTCTAACCCTTTATGTGGCAATTCTTCATGTGACAATCCTTCATGTGGAAATCCTTCAGGTAGTAATCCTTCATGTAGTAATACGCCCATATGATAATGACTTGAGTAATTATACAATAAATATATTTTTTAAGACATGGTAACAGAAAATCATGATTTTCCTATGTATAAGAACAATTTTTACATTAATTTAATATTTTAGCTACAGGATCTGTTGATTACCTACGGTTGGAATGATTCATTATCAATGCCACCTTTCATTCTTGTCTCTTTTTCATTTGTAAGTTCATAGTTTGTTAGTCCATCTTTCGTCAGTCCATTTTTCGTTAACCCATCTTTAGTCAACCCATTTTTAGTCAGCCCCTCTTTAGTCAGTCCAGCTTTAGTCAGCCCATCCTTAGTCAACTGTTCTTTCATAAGTCCGTCTTTAGTAAGCTTCTCTATAGTCAGTCCTTCTGTCCTCATCTCGTCCTTCAAGTCTCCTTTCTTCGTCAAGGGTTGCGATTCCATCGCCCAAGGCTGCAATTCCCCGCTAGCAAAAATCCCGTAGAAAACACAGCCAACTAAATAAACCGCGCTGGTTATGTAAAACACTATTTGCCATTCTTCTGCTGTCTAAAATCAAAGATAAATGAACATAAAAGAATGAACATAAAAGAATGTACATACAAAAATAAATTATAAAATGCAACCAATGGTATGCATCTGTGCGATATATACGTGAGTACTCACAGGGGTTGTCACGATATACCCGGAGATAATCGGGCTCAAAATCCCAGGAAGCGTGGCCAAAGTGTTGCTGAGCCCCATAAGAACGCTGGCATGTTGTGGGGCCACATCCAGGTGGTTCACGCTAAACCCAGCCCAGGCGAAAGCCCCTAACCCTACGGCCAAAGTGAGGCACACCATGGATCCAACCCTGGACAACCAAAACCCTGCCCCTAACATGAACACAGTTTGGGCTATAAACGCCCCACAGTTGAAAATCTTCCTCACTTGGGTAGTGGTTAAGATCCCTTTGACCTGGAACCAATCCGCCCATTGTCCGGAAAACTGGATCATGATGGCCATGGCGAGGTAGGGCACCGCGGACATGACCCCCGTGGCCTCAAGGTCGTAATTCAAGATGTCCTTCATGAACTTAGGAAGCTGAGTCAAAAGGGTGTAGAAACCCCAATTTTCGCTGAAATGCGAGACCACTATGGCCCAGACCGCCGTGGACGTAAGGATGGACTTCCAAGGGTGCTTGATGTTCTTGTTGTGTTCCGCGAAGTCCCCCAAGGCATTCTTGATGTGCTTCAATTCCGCGTTGGTTATCCTCTTGTCTTGGTCGGGGGAATCGGCCACTATCAGCCACCAGCAGACGAACCAAACCAAACCGATGGCTCCGAAGACGTAGAAAATGCTTTCCCAGCCGAGACTGCTCGCCAGCCAGGCGCAAACGGGCATCGCGACGACGGTGCCGACGTAACTCCCCGAGAAGGCTAGGGTGGCCATCCTGCTTCTTTCCATAGGGGGGGCCCAACGGGCCCAGACGGCGTGGATGCAGGGGTACGTTACGCCCTTCAGTAAAACATAATGAATCTGTTAATCAACACTTTATTATAATGACGGAATAATTCCGCCAATTTAATACCTATAATCTATCTAATATGTATATAATCCCTATTCCGTCTGTCTGTGGATTTGTGGATCTGTCTGACCGACCGTAACGAAAGCTACACTAATAAAAATGAATAAATTGATTTATCAAATATCAGTTTGTTTCCAATTCGTATATACAAGACAAATAATGAATTGCATGGACATATAACAATGTAAGTTATCCTATCTTATTTATTGGCGAAGCTCTTAAAGTACATTCGCAATTTTAAACGATAAAAAATGTTTCAACAACTAATAGCACAGATATCTGTGCTAATAGTTTGTGATGTCAAGCCATCATTTTTCTCAGTGCAGCGAAAAAATTACCCAAAATGCCGCCGCTCCGTCGGTAAAAGCTTTGAATAGTTGATAGTTAGGTTAATTAAATAATGAAATGTCATTTGTGACAGCGTCATAATCAAGATATTGAACTTAAAATTCGGCGACGCGACACCGTCGACCCCGGTCTTAAATAGTATGAAATTAGGTTATAGATAAATATGTCATTTGTGACAGCGTCAAAACTCAAAATGTTAAACAGTATTTGGTGTTGCTTAGGGTTATCTGAGTTTAAAACCATTTCTTCAAGTCTGTAATTTAAAACGGGGCGTCCACCAAAGGACGCCAATAATGAACAGAAGAAATCGACAGTAATAGCGACAGTCTATAAGATCAGGTCAATTTCTCAGCTTCACAATCTTAAAAAATATGGAGTGGTCTCCACTCGACTTTCTCGCATATTTTTAAGTTGTACTAGACAAGATAAGACAGATTCACATTAGGATTCAGAGTGATTTTTTAATAATTTTGATATTATATACACATGCA
>JAWQRP010001608.1:0-18385 GCA_033557875.1 Quadriops clusia | reverse complement strand
ACCCACCACTAGCGGAAGCATCACAAACAAACAAACAACATTAGAAACGGCTTCCAACGTTTATGTGGCAGGATATCTAGCCCAAAAATTATTAAAAAAATATAATTGTAATATTTGTTCAAGAAATTTAACAAAGATACTGACGAATTATGCCAGGAAACAGAAATATTTCTTTTGCAACAAGATTATGCACTTGACAAAAGTACAATAACATTTTTAAAACAGCCCACTGAAGAATTGTCCCAGTTAATAATTTTGTTATTAAAACAATTTAATATGTCATATAATTTATATAAATTGAAATCTTCCGTTACAAAATTAATCAAAGCAGATATAATTTTAACATTACGGGCGACTCAAAATAAAGTGTTTAGTATTAATTGTAAAGTTCACGAAGAGTTTGTTATTAATTTACTAATCAAAATTAAAATACACCGCCAAGCTAAGTGGGAAACTGCGAATATAATTAGTTCTCATAAGCAAAAAAATAGAAAACTATCAATTTTGTGTAACTAAAAATTAAAAATATTTTTCTACATTTTTTGTTTTAATACCTAAACATTCAATGAACGAACGCCTTAAATCCCTATTGCTTTCCCTTCTCTTCCATAATTTCAACTGATTGTGCCAAACATTTCTTTTGTGAAGATAAATAAAGCAGTTGTTCGGAGGAAAATTCTCGGAACAAATTGCTCCTGTATTCGAGATGTATCAGAATATGCCGACAAATAACGAATTTGTCGTGCTTCTTATGTAAATCGAAAATGTGAGTGATATTCTTTGTCAAATTACATATGATTGCGCGCCTTATGCGGTTTTACTTTTAATTATGAAGTATTACTCACGTTAAACCATTATTTATATTTACCCTCGTTTTATTTCAGATCAATTTGACAAAAAATATATGAATTGGAAATATATTACAAGAATACTTAATAAAATCGGTATTAAATTTTTTCATGTATGCCGCCTACATTTTGTTATGGCAAACTTTCATTGCTGGAACTAAAATTCGTTGCCAAGATCACATCTCGCATCCAATTCGACTGCTGCGCCTCTACATTTCGAAACGATTTACTAATGATTTTTTGCCACCCATTTGTCTCATAAGGTGTCATATTTAGTTACTATATTCCTGTGTCTATGGATTTATTAATTTGGCTCTAATTTTCCTTTGAGATATACCTTATTGTCTTTTAATATAAATTAACTATTAGATGAAAACATTCATTGACTGAGTAATTATTGTATATTTCCATACTGTCGCAATGTTGGTATGTATTGAGATTAGTCAGAGCTGTATTTCATCACATTGAAGCATCTTTGAACACATGATATAAAAAAATGTTTTTTACTTGTATCATGTCCCATAAAAGTAAATTTCCCAGATTGTCACTATAACTTCTTATAGACGCAGTACAAGTGAAGATTTGAATACACACGAGAGTAAATTACTAGTTATGGGCAATGTTAAAAAATGTATTACTCAGGATTTCATCTCACTCTTTGAGATCTCCGAGAAATAAAGATAAAATAATTTTCTTATTATTAGTAAGTTGTAGACTGAAATATGATAACGATCATCATTTCTATTCAAAGGGCCAAATAGTAAACAATACCGCAAAACCCGGAAACACGCGCCATTTATAGCATACTTATTTTTTATTTTTAAAATAAAATTGCCCAAAACTGGCGAGTTAATTTTTACCATTAAAGCGATGTACCCTACATTGCATTCAATAGTTACTATAATCAAAAACAAACTTTCTGCACCTTCATTGTTGACTTGTTGCTGCGATTGTTGTTGATCGACTTTTACTGCCTGTTTATTGTCTACTTGTTTCTTTGTCTCAGCATTGCAAATCTTCTCTTTTTGTTCGGGAATTTCACATTGAGGTGCAATCTTAAGTTTTTGTGCCTTTCTTTCCTTTTTGGTCAATCCATCAGCTCCTACTTTTTTGGCTAAAAATATTTTCAGACGGTAAATAGACAAATCCTCATTTACACATAAGGATAACATTTGCATTCTAACTTACGTACCTTTCGGAGGTGTTTTCTCTTGTTTAACATCACTCATGTTGCGAATTTTTACAATACACAATTATTATTTTTATAAGCTTTAAGGAATGATGCAATCTTTAAATTTAATAGGTTATAATTCTTGACAGTTGTCAAAAGTTAACCTGCAAAATAATTAAAGACCACCACTATAGTGGTGGTTCGGCACACAGGATTATATTTTAAACAACGTAACTGCAAGTGTGGTATAACTGTGCCGCTCTCATTTCTATAGATTCTTTTGTATAATATGGGGATTTTAAGTTTAAGGAAATAGGACACTATTGCTGTCTCACTGCTTTCAACCTGTCATTTTCTTTTTAAATTTTTAATTTGGCTGCTCTTATTTTTGGGGGGAAAATACCATTTAAATTTCAATAAATAATTTTCCTTCCCTGTTAATTAAAATTTTATACCTCTTCTTAATCTTTTATTGCTTATCTTTTCAGCAAACATTTTTGAATATTTTCCCATTTTTCTTCAATCATTTCTTGTTTAACAGATAATTCTTATTTAACATTTATGTCCTATTTTCCGTTTCTAAATTTGAAGAATATTCCTGAAAATTTGCTTGGATTATTTTTATTTGTTGTTTCAATTCTTTAATGTGTTCTAATTTAATGTAAAATTCCATTCCTTGCCTAAATATATCCTCTTCTACATCTCTTTGGCATCTTGTTCAACAAACATGTCACTTGTTTAGTTTTGAAAAAATTAGAGATATTCCTTGGTCCACAAGCTTCATCTAGAGTACTAATTATTTCTGAAAATAATTTTCTTGCAATAATTTACGTTTGTCCCCCCAAACTATTTTCCAACATTCTTGTTAGCTTTGGTACTCTGAAATGTAAAAATATAGAAATATTAACTTGTATCTTGTATTTTACCTTACCAATATGAAATATAATAGAAATTTTCAATAAAGGCTTTAATACTCTTCCCAGAATTAAAAGGAAAATGTATAGAAACCATTATAGATTCAATTTATACTGAAAATTCTTAATATTAAATAAAACTTTTCCCTTTATCAGTTTTCGTTTAACGGGCTATATTTACATATATTTTGTTTGTTCAATAAAAGAGGGATGTAACAGAAACCCATTGCATTTCTAAGTGTTTATTTTATACTTAGTACAGAGATATACACGCAAAATACTAAAATATCAAATGTAAGAGTCCCATACGAAAATCATTTGTGAACTAAGAAATGTAAGCTTCTTGTAATTTTACGTTTATCATTTATAATATCATAAATGGTAAAATGACACGTTAAACATTTAGAGAAAAACGGCAGTGTTAAGTATCAAGCCCAAGTACTACATTAAAGTAGCATTCGCGAAAATCTCCACCGTTTACTTTGGACAATTGAGCACAAATTTTCTTGTCCAACCGCCTATACTCTCACCCGATCTGTACATTCCTCACCAGCGTTTGTTCCGCAGAACATTTTTCTTATTTTGAATAACTATTTAAAAAATAAATACTTAAGATGCTTTAAAATATATATACATATATGACTATATTCTTTTGTTTTAATCAGACTCTAAAACTATAACAATACTTATATTTAATAATCCTTATAAGTATAATCTTATTTTTATATAATTCTTTGTTTTATATTTTTAACACACATTTCCACATGACAGATAGTATGTATGTATACATTTAAAATTGAGGTTTCGACAACAGTTTATGTTACTTCTTCAGTATTCTGACACACTTATTTCTAGATTTTGTTTAATTACATCGGTAATAAAATCACAATTTGGTAATGATTAATTTTGTACCACTAGTTTGATAATATTTCAGCATATTTTGGAGTAATTGATAATAACTAAACAAAAATTTTGATTTTAAAATATAGAGTTTGGCACAATTTTTTGAATATAAATGTATAAATTTAATATTACAATATGACATCATATAATACAATATATAATTAATTCTTTGCTGGATTCTAAAATGTTTGTAAAAAAAGTGAATACATAACTTTGAACATTCAGTGGTAATAACGATTTATTATTGCGCACCTCAAAATTATGACGAAGCATTATAGAAACTGTGGATTTTTGTATCTAATACTGAACAATTTAGTTTCGTTAAAAATAAAAGTAAATTTTCTAATGTTTGAGTATTTACTTTATGTCTCGTTCATACAACCAATTTTCTGGCAAAAAAACAAATTTGCTAGAAGGTGAAGACGAAAATTATATCACCAAATTTATTCAATATCAGATGCCATCTTGTCATAATATATAAAAACTTGGACCTTATAATAATTACTAATATAATACATTTTAGTCAAAGTTGCATTAAAATGGCATAAGCTGAAAGAGTGAGCAAACTTTGCTAATATATCAATTTAAACGTTCCTTTGGAATGATAGTAACTAGCAATTCTGGTGAAAAGTTTCAGATTTTGAAAATTATTTTTCGCTGCATATTGCTTAGCTTTTTCACCTAACTAATTTTATGAGAAATCAAAACCAAATCATAGACAATTTTAACATTACTTTGACGGTTTACGTAAGCATACGTTCTTTGCTATAGTTTCTTTAAAAACTAATCGTAAGTACAAAGAGATACAAAAACTAAAGTATATTAAATACTAAAGAAAATATATCCATAAATGGAGTGTAGGTTTACATAAAAGTACTCCTTAAATTCTTTTTAAGTACAAATTTTTTGGTATATGCTGTGGTCCACATAAATTACGACAGTACAATGTTATACCCAATAACTAGAACTCTACAAAAAATTTATACTTTGTATAAAAGTAGAAATTCAAAACTTGATGACTGATTCGAATTGCGTTTTTACAATGATTTTTACGTACTTTATTAGGTGTGTTCATCGTGGCTAAGTTCTTTTTTATGACAATGTAATTTTAGACTCGGGCAAAATGTAATTAAAAATAATATTTTATTCTGCCTCTTTTCGTTAAGTATGCATTTATGGCATTTAGAATTTGAGTATTTTGTACTATGACATTCATTTATGGCTTTGACTTTAAATGTAGCACTAATTCTGCAAAAACATTATTTTTAATTAATTAACGATCTAATAGCCGTACCTTATGGTTTCATTTACATTAATATTACTTGTTTGACATCTGAGTAATATAGTTTTCTACGCACACATATACCAACATTAATAGTCTAAAACACTACACATACCATTTTATATCGTAGCGCATTTATATATTATAAAAAATGTTATTCTTTATGCTGTTTTAATGGAATTATAAACAAGTTGCAATATATTGTTTACTCTACAAACACTTGAGGACATTTCTACAGATTTCCGGAAATGTCTCCAAGAAACACTATTTTACAACTATGGAGGGTAAATTATTATTGTTTTTTTAATGTAAATGATACTTACCATTATTCTTTATTTTTAACTACATGTGCGTTTATAATATCTATTTCAGTAAAAAATAAGTTACCCTACAGCAAAACGATTGTTTAGATATGTGAAAATATTTACAAATGTGAGAAGGGGGTAAATAAATAGTAAAAGTAAAAAAGTAACAAAAATAAATTTTTTAAATAAAATTAAATTAAACCAACAAAAACAAAGAGTAACAATGACAGTTTTGCTTGTGAGCAAAAGTATCAGACTTTAGATATAATAAGTTTGTTTTCAAGTACATGTTTTGAGCCAAAATCATCTACTTCGAACAATTAGAAACAAGTTAATTCAATCAGACTTAACTGTACGAAATTTCTTCGGAATTAGAAGTGAGTTGATGTTCGGAGCTATTACTCGAGCCGCGCCTTGTAGCTGGTCTTCCATATCTCGGCCAACGTTACCGCCGAGTGGAATCTATGGAAGATGCAGAGGGGCAATGTAATACGCTGTACAATCGCCCAGGCTAAGAAACCATAAAACTCCAATTGCACCGGATTTGCCTCGACTTTCTGCGATTCGAACGTGTAGATGATCCACATGGAGATGTTGCAAATGAGGAGGAACGTGACGACTTGACGTCCGGGTTTTGAACGATCGTGTTCTGGAAGGTGGACGCGACGGCGAGACACATCCGCAATGAACAATAGTTGTAGCACAACCTGTACAATGATTGGTTTAAATTTTTTTTGTAAAACTGGAAAGTTTGTATGATTACCTGTAGAATAGATAGGGCCCCTGTGATCATTACAAGGAGGTTGGGTTCCTTTGTGAACGCATTGAGGGAACCGGCGATGACGCTGAATACAGCGTACATGAAAAGTCCAAAGGCGGATACACGCAACAGGATGTCGTTGAGATCGCTTTGCTCTTCGATTTTGAACTTCAAGGATTGAACCCTAGAATTCATGTATGATGGCATCACACGAGTTCTAGTGTTATAACGGAAGTAGTGCCGTGTTAAGAAAAAGAACATGAAAAAAGCAAAACGAAAACAAAACAATTAATATGGTTAAAGCAAATTAACACTTGTGTATAAATGTTGTGTATTATGTTAATAATAAATATATTTCAGTTGAAGTAATAAATGTGGTCTTTATTAAAAATAATCGGTCATTATTAATAATGCTTATACTTATGTATATTCCATGCTTATTATATTATAATGAGCAAATTAGGAAAGATTTTGCAACACTTGCAAAATAATTCAGAATGTCTTTTAGTAAAGGAGAACACATGCATCTTAGAAACAATCATTTTCATCTCTGATACGTACCTTATGAATCCTACGATTATGGCGATAATACTAAGGGCCATTAGAACACAGTGGGATACATCAGCTAAGTATATAGCCAGGATTCCTAAATGCTCATGGTGTATGAGAACAAAGAACAGGATCAAGCAGATCAAAGAACCCACAAGCAGGAGAAGCCCGAAGAAGAGTCCTTTTGAAGCACCCACACAATCTACTCGGCCGTGTTGAGCCTGTGCCATTGCTACAGCTCGACGAGACAACATTACTTCAAGTCTGTGTTCCAAATCCTCTTCAGTGATAAAACTGTAATTAAAAATACATATTATAGAGATTTGTTTAAACATAATCGAGATAATTCATTGACTCACCGAGGATATCTTCCAATGTGTTTCCACATAACGTAAATAACCGCAGCACCAATAAGAGAATACTCGATGATGAAGGGGAACAAGTAAGGTGCAGAGTCTTGTACAATAGTTCCCATAATGTTAACCCTTCCACAGCTGACTTGAGCAATAGCTGTGTTGTTTTCGACGTTGGTGTTGTTTGTGTTCCACCAACTCCAAGCTTGCGGTAAGATATGGTCGAGGATCTCTGTTCCATTGAATGTGTTTGAAGGTTCATCGACAACTACATTTAAACGAACAAGAATGTTAAATTGATAGAAATAAATAAACTTATTCAGGTCAAGAAAAAAAAAACATATTAATAAACTTATTGTTAAAAAAAGAATAACTACGAAAAATTAACTGACTTAAAATTGTAATCATAAAAAAATGTAATCGTAAAAAGGTTCATATTTTTTCGTGATTCTCCTGCAGTTTTGTTTAGGATGATCAAGAGGAAATTTTATGTGTTTCGAACTTGAGGTTTATGACAAATGAAATCATAAAATAGTCACAAAATCATAAAATAATCACGAAATCATAAAATAGTCACGAAATCATGAATTAATTAGGAAATCATGAATTAATTCGGAAATCATAAAATAATCACTTTACTGGAGTAGATCAGATTACTTAGGAATTTTTAAAAGATTTTATTTATGTCTTGTGTTTTATGGGCTATAATCTGATTTAAGACATAAATAAATTACTAAAATTGAAATTAAAAAAAAACTCAATTCACAATAATTTAAGAGTAGATTACGTACCATTAGCAACATTATCAAGACTATTAAAACTTCTGTAAAGATACTTTGAAGGGGTGGTTGTAGCCATTGTGGTAGTAATAGCTTGCCATGCTTTTGCAGTTGTTGTGGGGAGGGTGGTTGTAGTTGTCGGGATTGTAGAAGGGGTAGTGTGCAGCATTTTCCACAAAGTAGTAGGATTTTTGGTGGTTAGTAATCCTTATTAGTAGAAAGAAGTAAAATTAGTAATTAGTAGTTAGTTTTGTCAATTAAATATTATATATATATTATATTTATACGAGTTCTTATGTAGAAATTAATCATGTTAGACCATTTTTACCCCTTATTAATAAACACCCTTTAGCACAAAAATAACAAAATCACACGTAGTCAAGCATTTGAAATTTCAAAATGTGGTTTTTACCATTTGTGTAATCGTTGATAATGTCGGGCGTTAAAGTTGTAGACAAAATAGGTTCTTCGGTAATAATTGGAACTATAGAAAATAGAAATAGCAATAAATATAATTATAATAACAATAGTTGTTAGAATAATGAACGAAAACTTACAAGTGCATATCAGCTTTGTATGACCTTTGTTTATAATATAAATAATATTCATACATAAATAATATTCTGTTTCAAAACTATATTAGTCAAAAAGCAACACTCGTACTCTTAAAAACTTT
Organism: Quadriops clusia; assembly: GCA_033557875.1. Lineage (NCBI taxonomy): Eukaryota > Metazoa > Arthropoda > Insecta > Coleoptera > Hydrophilidae > Quadriops > Quadriops clusia. Next base: position 9,845 of record JAWQRP010001608.1, on the reverse strand, counting down.
AAATATTAATATATGTATCTGTCTAAGCACCACAAAGGCTTAATTACCATCTAAAAGTTCATTGAGTAAACCTGGAACAGGGGGGATGGTCAATATTTCTTCAGCTACGTTTGAAACTAAGAAAAATAAAATCAAGTTAAATTTATTACTAGGAAACTTGACTTTATCTAGATTACAATTATTATAATCAATAGTACAATATTATTATTATACAATATTATTATTATACAATATTATTATTATACAATATTATTATTATACAATATTATTACTATTGTACTAAATAAAATCAGAATTTCTATTGGTGTTAGTAAAAAGATTACTCAAAAACGTCTACATAACTATTATTATTATACTTGTAAATACAAACAATTCAATTTTGTGCAAGGCAATTCACACATACCAACTTGATTGTTATCTTCTGGATAAACCATTTCTGGAGGCTCAATGTAATTTTGTGCTGAAGTTTATAAAATTTGAGTAAATACCAATGGTAATATTAATAATCTATATTTAAAATATATTTGTACAGTTAATTTAATACATCATTATTGGGCGTTACTTTGAAAATAGTTTGTAAAATTAGTATCGTTATGAAATGAAAGTTAGTAGCACCACATGAGAAGCTAACATTGAAAAACATTTTGCAGTAATTAATTATTGTCAGGTTTTTCTTCACTTGTCATGAACAAGTTGTTTCTTCAATTAGACAAAATTCTGTTTTTAGGAGCTTTTATTTTCATATTTTTTTTATCAAATTGAGATTATACAGATGCATTCGTTGATGAAGTTTTTAAGAAGACCTTCGAATTTTTTGTAACAAACCTCGTTTTGAATCTTAGCTCCTCATGTGTTTCAACACTAAAAGCGTCTCAAGCAGAAGCAAACACTTACGTTTAGCAGTAGCAGTAGTTTGTGGCATTGCCGTCGAAGTAGTCGTTACTACTTTATTCAGCATTGTAGCAGCCGTGCGAGCAGTAGTAGTGACAATCTCATTAAAAGTAGCAGCGACTGTGGGAGTAGTCAATGCTGCAGCAGTTGTGCTGGGAATTACATCGGGCACACCGACATGGGTGCCGAGCACAGTGTTTGAATTTCTCAAAGTGTGCAACCGAATGCTTTCTGCAATATTTACAACTGACGTTGAAGGCAAGGGGTGGGGTTTTATGTGGTCAAAATGAAATAAACAGAAAGTCCTCCTTTATTATTATTATAATACCAATAGATCATGTGCCATTTCCATAATATCATCAAAGCTCTTTCAATAGGGAAATGTACCTATGTATATTTTCTGTAGACATTCCTTATATTATAACGTATCAAGTACCTACTAAGAGCAAACATTATCAAGTCGAAAGAAAATATTCAATGTTAGAGCAATCCTAATTTCTAGTCTGAAATTGACAGATTCTAAAGATGAAACCCTTTGATTTTTATCTCCGATGAAAAGAATTTTCAAAAGGACCAGAGAGTCAACAGAAGACACAACAGGTGGTAATGTGAGAATCATAATGCCTTGAGTCATGACCATTAATGAAATAAGTGCATTTAACTCAATTAGTAAATTTAATAGACAGATTTTTTCCCTATATTATAATTTATTTTATAAATAAGAGATTTGATGTAATTTTCGACTAAATAGGATGTGACATGTGATCTAATGTAGGTCATTAAGTGCAGCTTCTTGTGTACAATAAATGTACAAAATTTCATTGCAATATTACTAAAACTTTCTTTGAGTTACATATTAAGATGATTGTCAGTAAGAGAAATTAGTAAAAGTAGTTCTTTTGATGGTACTGAAAAACTTTACTTGTATACAGCTACTGCTCGATTTTAATGCTTACAATTAGTTTTAATAATTATTATACAAACTACTGCAGTAATAGTAATTTAATTTTAGTTTAACACATCTGCAATTTTGGTTAGTTAGAAAATACAAAAGCAATACAAACAAGGTGCCAATTAATTAGATAACCACCATTGCGTGAACACGATAAAGGAGAAAATTACGAAACAAGAAAATTATGTTTAGAACTAAAGAGGTTTAGTCAAATTGTGGTGTAGTCAAATTGTGGGTTAGTCAAATTGTGGTTTAGTCAAATTGTGGTTTAGTCAAATTTTGGTTTAGTCAAATTGTGGTTTAGTCAAATTTTGGTTTAGTCAAATTGTGGTTTAGTCAAATTGTGGTTTAGTCAAATTTTGGTTTAGTCAAATTGTGGTTTAGTCAAATTGTGGTTTAGTCAAATTGTGGTTTAGTGTAAGCAAACAAAGTTTTTGTGTGTACAAGATTCCTTACCTGCGAGGATGCCTTCCTCCATTGTGTCATTGTTCTTCTTGTTGTAGACGGTAATTTCTTTCAAGTATTCCAAAACGAGGGTTCTGATCCAGACGCAGATATTAGTGGCAGCTACGTGCATCAAACCGAATCTAGCTATCACTTTGAATCGGTGGATATTCAACTGGAAGAGGAAATGAGCAAAAATGAAAAATTTGTTTAGAAATTACTAACGTCGCGCGTCGTGAAAATTGTATTAACAGTGAAAACGGAACTCACCCTCGAATTCATAAAAATAAAGTACATTTGCATAAAAGTGAACACCATTTGGAGGACAGGGTTGACTCCTCGAAGGATCATGTAGCACTTTGAGGTGAATGGTATCTCGAAAAATGCTCCGAATTCCAGACCATTGTAGATCATTGTTCCCAAACCAAATGCTAAAAATATCAATACATTTTGGTAAGCCATTTAGTTAACTCATGATTAAGATACAACTGACATCATGTACCATAAAGAAATGAATGTTTTTTTTTTGTTTTCAAATACCACTAATTACTTTTGCTTTAAAGCATACCTAACTTAGTTAACTAGGTACCTAACTTAGAAGCAAGAATTATGAAGCAAGAACAACAAACTAATGATGTATTATGTACATATAATGATTCTTACTTAATATTTTGTCTTTAGTTCATTCTGCAATATATAAAATGTAGTAGCCGTAGAAAAATAATATAGCTCTACTTACCAATAGCACCAACCCTCAAAAAGAAGCTACCATGACTATGATCGTTTTGAGTGGTCTTTCGTTTGCGTTTGCATTTGGAGACGGTGGCTCCTCCACCTGCGCCTCCTCCTGCTTCCACGTCGATGTTAGCAGGAGCCGGAGGAACTGGCGTCGCTTGCGCTTGTTCCTGAGGGACAACAGGGGGTTCAGATTGTGCTCCAATCTCCGCCACGGGTACCGGAACCCCTGACAAACCGGCATCAACTACCCCCTCCGAGTTACGCCGGTAAGTACTCTACCCCCCAAATAAAATTACAAGAAATAAGAATAAAGCGAAATGATAATGAAAGGTTTCGTCGGGACGTACCTTCTGAACGAGCGTGTTAAACGATGGATTACCAAGAGGTGCGTTGGCAACTTAAATTTAAATTTAAGTTAAAAAATAAACATCATTATCAGTCGTTTTTTGTTGAAATTTAGATATGCCGTTGATAGACAGTCATTAGTTGCATTGTCATGAAGAATCATTATTGTTAAAAACAAATAAAATTGGAGTTCTACAGGTAGTAAACATAAGTTTTAGAGTAAAATTGTAAATTTAGAGTAAAATTGTAGATTTAGACTAAAATTGTAGTTTTAGAGTAGAATTGTAGTTTTAGAGTAAAATTGTAGTTTTAGAGTAAAATTGTAGTTTTAGAGTAAAATTGTAGTTTTAGAGTAAAATTGTAGTTTTAGAGTAAAATTGTAGTTTTAGAGTAAAATTGTAGTTTTATATTAATATAGAAGATTCAAAATAAATACGTAAATTACAAATATAAGTACTAAAAATTGTATTATTCCTTAGAAAAAATAGTGTACTTTGTTTCATCGTGTAGGTATGAGCAATAAAATACTTGTTTAATAAATAATACTTGTTATGGGAATAAAAGTTATGACGAAATAATTACAGTCAGGTGATGTAAATTAATTTTTAGAATTGCTAATGAAGCCGTTTCAATTAATTTAATGCATCAAAACGATCACGTTAGTTTTTTATCCAAATGTAAATGTTAGTCTTACACATTAGCATACACCAAATATTGATTTAATGGAATTTACGCAACAAAAAAGCTGTTAGTTACTCAATTAAAATAAAATGGAATAGGTAAGTGATTTAAAGGAAGATGTGTTTCAAGGTTTGGCACTTTAGTATACAGGGTGTCCCATTCTTGACGGATAGGAGGATTATGACTTTTTTACTGGAGATAGAGTAAAATGTGTAAATAAGACAAGTTTCATGTCGTTAGGAATATACATAGGTATCTTCTTGAAATATTATTGCTTATCATAAACATAGATGTTCTCGAGTTCATTTCTATCTTCTGATATCATCACTGCATTCGCTGATATATGTATCTCACAATCAGATATATCTAAGATAGTCATCATAGATATCTCTAAACACATTTTACACATTGCACATTTGCTCTACTTATTTCCTGCAATAGAGTCCCAATCTTAAAAAATAAATAAAGTATGGTATGTATAGGGTACAGGGTGTTCGGATTGAAATGTTTCATAAAAAATCCGGCGGTCTTTGATCTTCAAAGAGGCGACAAAGATGCGACAAAGAAGCCGCAGTTTTTATGAAACATTTCAAAAAGAACACGTGGTATATGCTGTTAAGGAAGTGTTGTGAGTACATCCAGGCAAATGGATTAGAAAATAGATGTTGGTTTAACGCTGGAAGTAATTAGATTAAAGCTACAACGGCAACGCTTCCTGGGCGCCCAGGTTTGCCAATTAATCTCTCCTTGTGGCCATTTAGGCGATACAAAATTAATAAACTCGTTATTCACGTCATCGTTCAACAGGTACATTCCGAAAGAGAGAAATTATAGTGTAGTAAGTGCGCTATGTTGGTGCGTGTACAGAAGTGATCAAATTTTGTTGGCATGATGGTCATCATCGCCAAAAGCAACTAATTTAGCTTTTAAGTGCTCGCTATAAATCATCGCGGGCGGTTCTTTGTGCTACATAGTTTTCGCCTTTATTTTATTAAATTTCTTTGAATATATGTATATTAAAAAATATATTATAAACGTTAAAGATAAGGATAACGTTACGCATCGAATACAAAAAAAAACGAAATAACAAGTATATGTGTACCTACCTACAAAATATAATAAGAAGTATGTATAATATAATCATATGTTATTTAAACGCCTGTATAGCATAAATGTACGTATACAATCTTGTAAGACTATAGTCTGGTTTATAAAATCTACGTAAACAAATCGGTTGTACGTACAAAAAATAATAACTAAATCTCGGCTTTGTTTACGCGGAAGCCAGCCTTACCATAATATTTACCTAAAGTTCGCTTCCCGAGACTTCCTCCTATACATTTTTCCAATATTTCTGAATGAAAGCTTGTAACTACTGTTCCAATCGGATACCCCCGTTTTATATATTTGTAACCGGAAATTGCACATTTTCCTCATATTTTTCCCGGGAATTGAATTTTCTTTTCGCAGGATTTTTCTTTCTTTCATGTGTGCACAAGTGTCCAATTATCTATATGTATAAATAACTAAATGTATAAATAACTAAATATATAAATAACTAAATGTATAAATAACTAAATATATAAATAACTAAATGTATAAATAACTAAATTAAAAATAATTAATTCATAAAGGGGGCGAGAGTTACTATACACAGTTTAATTTGGCAAGTATTTATTAATATCTACTTATGATTAAAATAATCTTCTATTTTATGTCCGTTAATTAATATTAACACCTAATAAATCATAAATAATTGCGGTGCTATAATAATACATTCTGCTCGGGGCGAATGAATCTAAATTAACTAGGGACAAGTTCCTCCTTCCATTAACTTCCTCTAGTTCTCTACAAACTCCAGGCAGACTTAGCAGAAACGTCTTATTTATGCATCAGGCTTTGGTTTACCTAGCTTTTACGTCTGTTGAATATCTAAGCAAGACGAAATAACGAAAATATGAACATACCATCTGTGGATAGATAAATATTTACAATAAGGAAGCAAGGAGGAAATTGCGTACACGTGTTCTGTAATAATTAAGCCGTGAACTTGCGGACGGAAACACGAAAGCGGAAGTCTGAAAAACGAATAATGCAATCATGAATTCGTACGCTTGAACATCATTAGGACGTACAGTTATTAGACTCACTTTTATAGACGAGAATGTTTAGTATCATAAATGTTCAGTATCATAAATGCTCAGTATCATAAATGTTCAGTATCATAAATGTTCAGTATCATAAATGTTCAGTATCATAAATGTTCAGTATCATAAATGCTCAGTATCATAAATGTTCAGTATCATAAATGTTCAGTATCATAAATGCTCAGTATCATAAATGTTCAGTATCATAAATGTTCAGTGTCATGAATGCTCAGTATCATAAATGCTCAGTACCATAATGTTCAGTATCATAAATATTCAGTATAATAAATATGTAGCACAAAGACTCGCAAACATAATAACACTTAGTCTCCAAGATAGCTTAATGAAGGAGAGAGATGATTAAGTCCAATGTAGTTTGTGTCCAACTTGTACCAGTTATTATTTAGTAACATTCATTTTTGTTAGTCAAACGCACAGAAAGTTATCACAGCGTTAGTACACATCACAAAATGCAACTCACACGTTAGTTAACTTTTTTTGGGTAAAATTGCTTTAAAAACAATGCATAACAAACACTTAACAAATGTTTATTTGTTTAAAGTCTGGATCCGATGTAACTATATGCGAAGTAACTACATATAAACGATGTAACTTGAAACGTCAAAGCAATAATCTTAATTAAAAATTAACGTTAAACAGATACACTTGTTTCAAATTTCGCGTTTAACATTTCTTTGACCCCATTAACATTCAGTTAGGTACATAATAAGCATGCAAGCACATATAATTTTATTTATTTATATAAACAATTTACAATTGCTTTGCCCGAGTTTTCTAAGAAACATTTCAATTTAGCTTAAATCCTCGATTTTATTCCAAACAATAAGGTTTTACTCACAGGCGTTCCTTATTCAACTTCCAAAAGATAAATAGAATAACTTTTAATTGGGCAATAAACTCCCCGGAAACTTTGCATGGAGGATCAGCTTACGATAGGGTACGGTATTATTGTTATTTAAAGTTTATTTTAAGCCCATTTACGAGTCGTTTTTTTATATTTTCATGAAAATTACTGCAGTAATGGGTTTAAAGCGCAAATTTCAGCCCGGAGATGATTTACATTTGAAAGTTTACATCGTGGATAAAAGACTGAGTTAAGAGTCCAATTGGTATGAATTGCATTTTGCACTAACCAGTTTCACTATTTTATGTTTATGATTAGGACGAACCTGAGCTCACCTTAACAATGGAGAAGCTCGCCCTTTGCTGCACAAGGTCCCTCATTTTGCGGGGGTACACCTCCCTCTACACGCACAACATGCTCAACAATGCAACAAAATAAAGTAACTAACTTAAAAAAGTTAACTTAATAAAAATGGAAATTAACCAAAACATGGAAACGGAAACAAACCGAACGGAAAGTCACTGTCACATGAAAACTATAGGCACTAAATGAAATCAGGAAAAGAAATACATCGGATAAGAAGCCCCACCCTCTGTAGACTAAGTTTTGTAACAACCCTTAAAATATTATTCGTACCTCTATTTAACGAAGGTAAAGCAAGCGAAGCCATTGATTTTAGAAAAGGCTATTTCTGAGCGTTATTGTAGTTATTATGTTGTAATCAAAATGTTAATAATAATAATTTACAAGAATAAGATTGATTGTCTCATAATTATGTAGTTGCATACATACTATACGTATATATTTTATTGGTCAAATTTATTTGTATTTTAAGGTAGCTTCTGTGTATAATTTAATTTCATTTAAATTTAAGTGAGTAATTTAAACGTAAATAAGTAATTTAAACACAAGCCATTTGAACATAAGTAATTTAAACATAAGTAATTTGAACGTAATAATTTGAACATAATAATTTGAATATAATAATTTGAAAATAATAATTTGAACATAATAATTGAAACATAATAATTTGAACATAAAATTTGAATATAATAATTTGAAAATAATAATTTGAACATAATAATTTAAACATAATAATTTGAACATAATAATTTAAACATAATAATTTAAACATAATAATTTAAACATAATAATTTAAACATAATAATTTAAACATAATAATTTAAACCTAATAATTTAAACTCAATAATTTAAACATAAGTAATTTAAACATAAGTAATTTAAACATAAGTAATTTAAACATAAGTAATTTAAACATAAGTAATTTAAACATAAGTAATTTAAACATAAGTATGTATGCACATTACATATCGTGTATCCAAAGCACAGCCAAGCACATAAATCCAACTTACCTTCTCTTGCTTCTTATCCTTCTTCTTGTCCTTCTCCTTGTCCTTCTCCTTCTCCTTCTTGTCCTTCTTCTTGTCCTTTTCGTCCTTCTTCTTCTCCTTCTCCTTCTCCTCCTTCTTCTTCTCCTTTTCTTTCACAGCCTTTTCTTTGGGAGGTTTCTTCACCTTCTCCTTCTTCTCGCCGCCTCCCGAGCAGCACGTGCTCTCCTGGAGGAGGAAGCAGAAGACGTAGAGGAGAAAGAGGATGCTCATGCCGTAGAGGTACGTGAAGAAACCTTCGTAGTAATAGAGGGGGATGTTGTGCGTAACGACGTCGGATATTACGTATGCTATACAAACTACTACTAACAGTTTCGCGTAGACGAAGCTCATTATTATGAATAAGGAGGTCCTGGAACAACAAAAAGGATAATTCATGGCTGCAGTCCTGACGCATAGCGGGCGTTGAGTGTACAAATGCTTTTCAGGACTAAACGATTATCGTTAAGTTCGGTACTAAATATACGCTGGACGGCACACCTTCTTCCATAAAGGTGTGATTTAATTAGGAAATAAAAAATGGGATATACTATATATAGTACGTATAGAGAGGTAGATCACGAAAATATGGCAGGACACGAATGGAATTTAATGGTAAGGGAATATAGGTGTCATTAGCAAATTGGTGTTAATGAGGCTTTTACTCTAATTAAATAATTCGGCAATTTATTGCGTACTGGGCATTGAAGGGTTCGGAATTGGTCAACTAGTTTTTACGTTCGTACATCTGAATTTATGCATATGATATTTTTTCTTTTTGCTTATTATTTTACTTTATCCTTATTAAATATTTAACCTTATTAAATATTTAAAATTTTATTACTTCTTTTTGATGTTATTTATTTATTATTCTTATTACATTTGTAGGGCATTAGATCAAACCAAGCAAAAGTTTATTTTTACGTTTATTTCGTCCCTAACGTCCTGAAGAAGTATATCTACTTCTGAAGGGAAAAATAAATTTCAAAAATATTGTGCAACTGGAAAAAGATAGATAGAAATGATATAAACAACAAAAATTTTTATTGTTTTATTATACAAATATTTCATCAATCGGAAAAACTGCTTACACAGATTTGTTATTGATAAAAAATGAATTATTGAAACATCTAGTGTTGGATTTTTGTATAAGAGATAAGAGGATTAACAGACATTATTTTCTATTTGTCTTATAAAAGAAAATTTTATTAACCATTAAAATATGTAGGTATTTAAGTACAAACAGATCAAGATACGTATTAATAGGTTTAAAATAAATATGGAGTGGTCTCCACTCGACTTTCTCGCATATTTTTAAGTTGTACTAGACAAGATAAGACAGATTCACATTAGGATTCAGAGTGATTTTTTAATAATTTTGATATTATATACAC
>JAWQRP010001607.1:0-18389 GCA_033557875.1 Quadriops clusia | reverse complement strand
GTTGCTTTTTAATTTGTTGATGCAAGTAATTAAATACTCCCTTACAAAACTCATTGATGTTCTTTAAAATGCGATTTTTTCATAGTGGCGCAACCATCGATACACACTCACCATAGAAGTCATATTCCTTAAAATGGGAAAATTACCGACGGACGGACGGACGTACGTACGTACGTTACGACGGTAATTATGTTTGTTGATTCCACAGCTTATATGTCATGTAGTGGTTACAGAAGACTATTATAAATATATATATATATATATGACAAAAGTATTTACAAGATAAGATTGGATAAAATAAGATAAGATAATATATAATAAGATAAGGTAAGATAAGATAATTTCATACATAATGACAATAAAGTAATTAGAACGAAACAATTCCTTAATGGGCAGAAAGGGGGGCAAAACAGTGGAACCCTGGCGGGGCCTACTTGATGCAGAGCGTCATCAGACATCGTTTAACATAAATACAATATAAGTTTTGGGCCGAATAAATTAAAAGAACGGGCCCGAGCTGAGCCGAGGAGGCCAGAAAAACAAATTCCACGGGGTAACCATGGAAACGGGATGAAAAAAGGCCATTGTTGCCGAAACAAATTCAAAATGGCGGCGGAAGACGTCCCAGCTGCGAAACAGAGTAATTTGTTTTTTTGGCGTTGACAGAAATACGTTTTAACTCTTGAATCTGTTGATTAATGTCCCGAGACGAATTGCGCGGAGTTTACCAATGAACGACTTATGTTGGCCAGGCCTCAACTGCGAAATGCTTCCACTCAAAATGATCGCCGCATATGTAGGGACACGTATGGTTATATGTGTATAAGACTTACACATATAATCATACCTCCCCTAAATAAGTACAAACTTAAGTTTTCAACACTTCAGATTATAACTTTCAGGATATTGCTTTCAACATATGTTTTAAATCTATTACGAAAAGTTCATTTAATTCAAGAAGTCACAATTGGCGGAGGCGCGCGGTTAAATCTGTGCGTACATACAACTAGCCAACACATCTTTACGTCTAAAAGTCACAATTGGCGGAGGCGCGCGGTCAAATCTGTGCGTATAGCTAGCAAACGCATATTTACCTCTAAAAGTCACAATTGGCGGAGGCGCGCGGTCAAATCTGTGCGTACAACTAGCCAACACGTCTTTACCTCTAAACTTCACAATTGGCGGAGGCGCGCGGTCCAATCTGTGCGTATAGCCAGCAAACACATTTTTACCTCTAAAAGTCACAATTGGCGGAGGCGCGCGGCGAAATCAATGCGTGTGGCTGGCCAACGCCAAGAGCCCATCATGAGAAAGACCGAAACGAGACGAAGCCAATAAATTATGGTACCAGCATGCGAACGCAAAGGGGTAAGAATTTATGTACCTTATAATTAACAAATTTATTAAATTACTGCTTCGGCTTCTATTGTTTCGGGACGTCCTGCTCGGATTCCTCGCATCGTAATGGGTTGTTAGATGTTTTGTTGGTTCCTCTTTAATTGTTCCTTTTCGTGTGAATTATGTTTATACGGCCGGCTTCAGAGAAATTCGTTATCCTAATTAAACGGCCGCCGGTTTTATGTCCCGAATTAAATCTACTGATGTTTCTGCTGTGTTAATTAATATGTAGTTAGCAAGAGCTCACTTCGGTTAGACTGTGAATTATAACATGTAGAATGTGAAGGATGATTTGTAGTAGTAATAGACATGTACTACTAATAGACATGTACTAGTAATAGACATGTACTAGTAATAGACATGTATTACTAACAGACATGTAGTAGTAATAGACATATAGTACTAATATGCAAGTAGTAGTACCTAATAGTCCAAGGAAAAAGGAGACGATAAAGTACAGTAAACGTGCAGTACCTAAGACGCGATCGAATGCAATTATTAGGAATTTAGGAAAAAGTTATTCCCGGAGATTGTAGCTGCATAGGCACTAAATTTAATCAAGGTGTAACGGTGCTTCCCCAGGAGATGAATGAAGAAAAGCGGCCGGACAATAATAAAGCCAATTAGCGATTAATTCGCCAGAAATAAAAATAAGTGTAAACAATAAAGTTCAGGGCGACGTAATAACGGCATTATTCCATCATTATTATTATCATTAGTATCATTTTCTAGATTGTCTTTGATTACCCATGTGTAGATGATAGCTTTCCTGTTGGCACACATACAAGGAATTCTATTTTTCTATTCGGCATATTGTATATAATATATAATATAATATTTACAACGAAATATTCCACATAAAGTACATTCATACGTATGTGTGGATACGTAAGCCCAGCACAAGAATAGAACGATATTTCGAATCGTCTCGAGCGATAAAATCGCCGGTCGGTACACTCTAAGCACGATCTTATCGTATCTCGAGGAACATCAATAGCTGAAAGTTGTTCTCCGATATTACTGTTTGTTTTAGTCGTTGTTTTTGGTTCGCTTTGATTTGTTTCCTATCATTCAGGCGTGACCATAAATTTGTAGCTTCTTTTACTTAGTACTTGTAAAAGCCTGAGTGTGCATGATTTACGGCTTCGGGGGAAAGGGGAAAGCTTGTCCCTTCGTCGTGCGTTTTGCGTTCGGCTCTATCGTTTGTTTGGCTCTATCGTTTGTTTGACTCTATCGTTTGTTTAGCTCTATGTGTTGCAACTTCATTGTTTGTACGTAAATATTTCAATAGATTTGAATTACGTACTAAATACTAACATAGATACTAGTGTAACGTTTGTGAAATCTAGAGCTATTAAGACACTAAAGATTTGAGCATGAACTAAGAAACCTATTGCTAGAAACCTTTGCTAGAAACTTAGGTTTGTCAAGACACTAAATGATTTGATATGAACTAAGAAACCTATTGCTAGAAACCTTTGCTAGAATCTTAGGTTTGTCAAGACACTAAATGATTGGACATGAACTAAGGAACCTATTGCTAGAAACCTTTGCTAGAAACTGAGGTTTGTCAAGATACTAAATGATGGGACATGAACTAGGAAACCTATTGCTAGAAACCTTTGCTAGAAACTTTTGCTAGAAACTTAGGTTTGTCAAGACACTAAATGATTGGACATGAACTAAGAAACCTATTGCTAGAAACCTTTGCTAGAAACTTAGGTTTGTCAAGACACTAAATGATTTGATATGAACTAAGAAACCTATTGTTAGAAACCTTTGCTAGAAACTTAGGTTTGTCAAGACACTAAATGATTTGATATGAACTAAGAATCCTGTTGCTAGAAACCTTTGCTAGAAACCTTTACTAGAAACTAAGGTTTATCAAGACACTTAATGATTTGATATGAACTAAGAAACCTATTGCTAGAAACCTATTGCTAGAAACCTTTGCTAGAAACTAAGGTTTATCAAGACACTCAATGATTTGATATGAACTAAGAAACCTATTGCTAGAAACTAAGGTTTATCAAGACACTCAATGATTTGATATGAACTAAGAAACCTATTGCTAGAAACCTTTGCTAGAAACTTAGGTTTATCAAGACACTAAATGTATGGACATGAACTAATAAGTAAATACGATAGTAAATACGTCAGTAAATATGATAGTAAATACTATAGCAAATATGATAGTAAATACGATAATAAATATATAGTAATAATAACGTAATGAGAACGAAAAAATTTCTTTATGCCCGAAAGATTGATTACAGAAGGAATCTTCTTCCAAGACCGATGATGCAGTGGCGGGGTAAATTCTTGAACTAACAACAATAATCCAATAATTGGATGTTTTCGGCCGCGTCATCGAAAATCCGACAATGAACCAATTTACGGGAGGAAGGTCCACAAAGGCTTGAGTGACGTGAGGAAGAAGCCACTCGGAACGGGGTTTATTAATGTACGATTTAATTTGGCCGTTTTCGATAGATCTACCTGAGAGGGGTACTTTTATTATTAAGCCCGAGAGGGAACGCTAGAGAACCTGTAATTTAGGAACTTTGGCAATGATAGTGATTAAAGCCCGACTTACACGAACCGTTTTGTTTCGGCCCCCGGTGCGATTTTCACTTCTTCATTCATTCTTCATTTGGGTAGTTAGATGTTCTTACTTTCCTAGACTTTTTTTATTATATTTTTACTTTGCTTTTTAGTTTATGAATTTTGCTTTTTACTTTATGAAGTTTGCTGTAGATACTTTCTTCTACCATTCATTTATTCCTCTACATGCATCAAAATTTATTTATTATTTGTTTATTTATTAAACATTATATTATTATAATTAACCATATTCATTTTTAGAAAAAAAAGGAATTCGCCTATATTAATTAAATTATTGTTCACTTGAAGAACAATCTCAAATTTTAATGTATTTATGTTTTGAGAAGGTACCATTCTATTCGTTCAATACTTCTTGGTACCATTTTAACTTAACTAACAAATAGAACCTAATTTTGATACACCTACTCGTATTTACGTTCAAGAAAAATATTCTAACGCAATTAACAAACAAAACAAAATTTTGATTGTTCGGGAACCCAGAGAAGACACTCACCAATACGGTTCTGAGAGTCTTCTTTGATTCATCGTGACGTGGAAAAATCGAAGAGATCAAAGACGAAGACAACACCAACGAAGACAACACAGACGAAGACAACACCAACGAAGACAACACCAACGAAGACAACACCAACGAAGGCAACACCAACGAAGACAACACCAACGAAGACAACACAGACGAAGACAACACTAACGAAGACAACACTAACGAAGACAACACTATCGAAGACAACACAGACGAAGATAACACAGACGAAGAGAACACTAACGAAGACAACACTATCGAAGACAACACAGACGAAGACAACAGAGCGAAGAGAACACAGGCGAGGAAGAGAACACAGACGAACCATCAAGAGTGACTTGCAATACATTTCGGGGGCCATACTTCGATTGGTATCGTTTTTAGATTACTAACGACTCGAGATGTAGTATGTAGATGCCGGATTGAGCAATATTTCTGACGTTAAGCCTGATTGATAGCACCACATGTAAATAGTACCTAGGCCCAGCGAAGCAGGTAGTACCCGTACGAATGTCCGAAGAAAGAACGGAACGATTCTAACAAAACGAAATGCAATTAAACACGGCGAACGCAGCGAATGGTTGATAAATAGATCGGTTCTCCAACGGTTTGCCCACTTGAAGCGGACGTAAATCATACGTTTTAAGTTCATATGTAAATGTCCAAGACTCTAATTTAGTGCGCAGTTGTTACACATTCAATTTTCTATAAAAGGTACGTTTGCCAATTTATGTTGGATGTCCAATTTATTCTAGCATTCTCAGGAATGATAGCTATGCTGTGCTGGAGAAGTCTGGTCGCTCACGCATATCGTTACATTTCAATTACCGGACGAAAGACTGCTTCTGGTACTACCTAACATCCTTTGCGCGCATTCCTCCTTGGTCCTTGGTCCTTTCTCTCAAATCCTCATCACTTCTATATTCTTGCAATTCTATATTCTTGCAATTCTATATTCTGGTAATTCTATATTCTTGCAATTCTATGTCTGAGTAATTCTTCTACGTCTAAGTAACTCTTCTATATCTGAGTACTTCTTCTATGTCTAAATAATTCGTCTATGTATGAGTAATTATTCACTTAAAGCTTGAACAAAACTTCTAAGAAAACGTCTCACACGAAAGAGCAAAGCGTCTACTTACCAGAAAGATTTATAAGCCGCACTAAAACGTTTTGTAACATACCAAGGTACGACTTTGTGTAAGCCGATTTAAATTTTATGGTCAATATTTTAATACAATAATTATCGCGCTTAATCCTCAAGAAAAGTCCCCTTGTTGCTGGCGCGGCGCTTTTGATGCAATCTTTGGTCTTCTCTGTTTGTACTACGCTGTTATAGTTTGCTAATTAGTACGGTACTACCTTGGTGAAACAACTGCTCAACAAATTTGAAACTCTCACTATACAGTTTTTCTGTAAACGTTCCAATGTTAATGTCAGTATTTGCTTGAAAGTCTGTTTCAAACTTTATTTCAATTACATTTCAATAAATTTTTTACCACCAACAGGAACAGTACCAGCCGAGGCGATGTAAGAGTGTTATTACATAGTTATTGTGTTGATTTTTGCGCCAGTCGATTAAGTGAGCATTTGTATCATTGTAAACGCGATTGCCTCGTTCTTTAATCTGCACCCGGACTTGGAGCTGCCCACGGCAGCCCCAGGGCTGTCCACGAGCTGACCCGGTACTTCGGTACCACCAAGTACTTGAATGAGTGCTCCTGAATATTCCTGAAGCCGTGGCCAACCCTAGTCGCCTGATTTACGACGTCTTATCGAAGGTGGTCTAACTCGCAAGGTGTACACGCCAAGAAGCCGAGGTTATATCTGGATGTTGTGATTATTTTGTGGTGGGTACTGACTTCGTTTGGTACCTCACAATAGCACAATAGTAAGTCGTTCAACACCTATGAAGTTATTAACATTCTAGTAATGTAACAACAGTTGTACATATTATAGATGTGAGACCATAAGATGTTTTATTACAAAAGTAGTACCAAAAAGCAGAACTGCCAGAAAAGTACTACCACAACATTTTACCACAACATTTTACCATAACATTTTACCACAACATTCTACCAGAACAGTACTACTACTACAGAAGTAGTACCAGAACAGTACTACCACAGCAGTAGTACCAGAACAGTACTACCACAGAAGTAGTACCAGAAAAGGACTACCGCATAAATGGTACCAAAGACGTCTCGCACAGCTCGCAGGCGGCCGTGGACGCAGGCGAGCCATCGTGACAGTGCAGTTGCAATTTACACCATATTCATGTCGGAAACATCTTATTTCGTTTCATTAGGGTTTTGTATTTCCAGGATGATTGCTATATTATTATTTCTGCACAATTACATGGGGAATTTAATATATTCATCAAGTGGAGATTAGTACTTCTAAGTACCATCTTTTAATCGGCTCAAATATGTGAGAGTAATGAGATTCCGCGGGGAATTCGAATTCTCGCTCAGTTTGCGCCTTTATCTATGCATTCGCAATAATTATTCGGTTCTTAGAACCGCATTAAATTACCGGCCGGGTTTGAGGGGTTTCTCCTCTATTACTCTGTTTGCCGACACGACTTAACAATCTGAATTAGACGGTCATTTCTTCATTAGGTTCATTTCTTCTTTGGATTCGCTTCTTCACTAGATTCATTTCTTCATTAGATTCATTTCTTCATTAGGTTCATTTCTTCATTAGGTTCATTTCTTCATTAGGTTCATTTATTCATTGGGTTCACTTATTTATTAGATTCATTTATTCATTGGGTTCATTTCTTCCTTGGGTTCATTTCTTCATTAGATTCATGTCTTTATTGGGTTCATCTCTTTATTATATTAATTTCTTTATTAGGTTAATTTCTACATAATATGCATTTGTTTATTAGTTTCATTTCTACACTATAATAATTTCTTTATTAAGTTCATTTCTTCATTAAACTTACTACATTTTATTACGGGTACTACCTTTGAATATAGAAGTATGTCTTTATTCAATGTTACTACAGAGATATTCTGTCCTATGTTACTAACTATTGTATGGTACCATATGTACTATACTATACCATACTATACTAGTGTAGTATATGTAGTGTAGGTACTACTGTAGATAGTACGATAAGTACCTATGTAAATATTTAACATGAGAGCCAATGATGAAAATTTGCAACCCGCAAGTCACACGTAAACAGGCGCACGTCCAAGGCCTACGTGACCGCACAAAAACTTAATCAGAAGCAAAATAAAAACATTTTCGAGTGAGCTGTGACGAATCGGGGCATCGCGGCTGTTTGGGACAGTCACAATAGAGCAGCCAAGGCCGCCGCGATGGGCTGCATTGAGGAGCTGCAGTCAGTCAAGATGAGGGATAAAAGCTAATCTGCCGTCGACTTTACATATCTAAGCCCATCTCACCTTGGCGGGGTTTCGGCCTCAGCCTGCTTGATCTGCTCTTCTAAGAACAGGGCGTCACGGCCTCCTTTGTCCCGGGAATTAGGCTTCGTTGGCGCTGGCGCATTTCCACCTACGGTACTCTCTAAACTGGGTTTTCGTAGATTCAGTTCCCGGCTTTTGTATTAACGTGATTTACTTCAATTGGTGGAATTTAGTAAGAGTAAGATAAGTTAGTACCTTCTTATACTTCTTATAGTACCTCCTTATAACAAATATCCGTTAGTACTTTAGTAAAAACCAAACACCGTTAGTGCCTTAGTCACACCAAAATTCATTGGTACCGTATTCGTACCAACAATTGTTAATATTTTCGTCGTAGCAACAAATGTTAGTACTTTCGTCGTACCAACAACTTCATGATCGTTAGGTTTCTACCCTCGAAGAGAATTTATGAAAAAAACATTGCAACAAACTTGTAAAGAATAGGTTCAGGACATCTCTTCGTTTTATGTATAATTGCAATCGATACCTTAGTACTAAAACTGTTAGTACTTGGATCGTTAGCATTCAACAATTCTTCGGAATCGCCTATTCGACCCGCTTCACTGGCTGTCCTCTTTGATGGTGGCAGAACTTCAATTCGTTGTTACGAGCTTCGAGTTCGTATGAACTTTGAGTTGTAACGATTTTTGAAGTAGTACAATCTTTGAATTGATGCAAATTTCACGTCAGTATAAGTTTCTATAGTTAGTACGAGCTTCTAATTGGTACCAGCTTCAAGTTAATGCAAGCTTCAAGTTAATACAAGGTCTAAGTTAATACAAGGTATAAGTTAATACACGCTCTAAGTTAATACGAGCTTCAAGTTAGTACGAGCTTATAGTTAGTACCAGCGCCAGTTAGTACCAGCGCCAGTTAGTACCAGCGCCAGTTAGTACCAGCGCCAGTTAGACGAACTTCAAGTTAGCATGAGTTTCAAGTTAGTACAAGCTTAAGTTGAGCAAGCTTTAGTATACACAAGTTCAAGTTGTGCGAGCTTCGAGTCGTAGGTACGAGCTTCAGCCCGTTGGTACTGACTCCGAAGTCCTTTGTTTCTTCCAACTATAAACAGCCTGATTCATTGCCGATGCAAAATACCAATTGAAAGCAATTTCTCGCCATATTGTCATGGTGTGGGGTTTGATGAACTGCTCGCAACGAGCAACCTTTCTTCTCGACTCTATGTTAAATAATTCCCTGGAAGTACTGCCGATGTAGTTCCGTTGTTAATGAGGTTCGAAGGATGCCAGTACATGCTTTACGGCGCGAACGCTCGAACTGGTACAAAACCGAACAAACTGCGACATGAAAGTGCATTAAATTGAAATAGTACTATTTCCTCTAGTGTTGGGTAACGTATGGCCGGGCATGTACTTCTCGGGATTCGACAATGGAAGTGTGGGTACTACTTGTAGGAGAAAAATGGCTGAACAATATCGAGAATTGATCTGGTAGCACCGCAGTTGATCCTAACACTTTTTGTGTGTAGTTTTGGTAGCACCACGTTGGGTATTACCACAATCGGTACTACTATAGATGCTACTACTATACGTGGTACTACTATACGTGGTACTACTATAGGTGGTACTACTATACGTGGTACTACTATACGTGGTACTACTATACGTGGTACTACTATACGTGGTACTACTATATGTAGTACTACTATAGGTAGTACTATTTTAGGTGGTACTACTATAGGTGGCATTACCTTAGTTGGTAGTACTACAATTCTACAGCTATCTTCACAAAATCTCCACAGCATATTCTTCTTCATCGTCTGTTAAACAAAACGGTTTCCTCAGGTTCATTTAATCTGAAGACGCCGGTACTACCTAAGCCAAAGCCCCAGCGCCAGCAGCGGGCAACAAAGCAAACAAAAATGCTTGTACCAATCCGATCGGTGTTCCAGTAACCAGTGTCAAAGATTCGTGTTGTTTTTGCTGTCGCAAGCAAACGAGGTGTTTGGGATTGGATTTATGTAGGCTATCGCCGATTCAAATCTTTGATTTGCCATTCAGGCGTTTAACTTTCTATATATATTTACAATTAATTTTATGTGAGGCCCTGGACGCCAAGTAATTGTATTCAAATTTAATCTACATCTCGGGCGGATGTTTATGCGCACCACTTTATTTATTGTTCTCCCGCGGGGTGTCGCTGTTGCCTGAGAGAACGAACGGGATTGTGGGGATTATTGGAGGATGTTTTTCTCTGTTGTTTTCTAACTCATCTGGTTGGTCATTTTCTCACTTATTTTTTTGTTTGGTTTCATTTATTTTTCACTCATTTGTCCTTCATTTTTTACTCATTTTTCAGTACTTTTTCATTCATTTTCACTCAAATTCTAAAACATTTTTCATTCATTTTTTAATTTACTTTCCTTTCATTTTATAACATATTTTTCATTCATCTTTTTCATTTTTCATTCATCTTTTTCATTTTTCATTCATCTTTTTCATTTTTCATTCATCTTCTTCATTTTCCATTCATCTTTTCCATTTTTTATTCAACTTGTTCATTTTTAATTCAGTTTTCATAGATTTTTCATACAGTTTTCACACATTTTTCATTCAGTTTTCACACATTTTTCATTCAGTTTTCACACATTTTTCATACAGTTTTCACACATTTTTCATTCAGTTTTCATACATTTTTCATTCAGTTTTCACACATTTTTCATTCAGTTTTCACACATTTTTCATTCAGTTTTCATACATTTTTCATTTAGTTTCTACTTATTTTCTATCTTCTTTTTAATATAGTATTCACTCGTTTTCTAACTCATTTTTCATTTATTTTCAATTTCTTTTGCATTCATTTTTCACTCGTAGTTCATTACTTACGTTTTCATTCATTTTTCACTAGTAGTTCATTACTTTTTCATCAATTTATATTCATATTTTAAAACATTTATCATTCATTTTCTAACTCATTTTTGATATATGTTCAAATTCCTTTTTCATTAATTTTCTAACATATTTTTCATTCACCTCATTCATTTTTCACGAATTTTTCATTCAGTTTTGTCGCACTTTTCATTCCATTTTTTCACATTTTTCATTCAGTTTTCTCACACTTTTCGTTCAGTTTTCTCACACTTTTCGTTCAGTTTTCTCACACTTTTCGTTCAGTTTTCTCACACTTTTCGTTCAGTTTTCTCACACTTTTCGTTCAGTTTTCTCACATTTTTCACTGAGTTTGCATGGGATTTCTTTCTGAATATTTCTTGGGAAAAAGTCTCATCGCCCAGCAACATCCTCGCAGGAGATAAAGTGTGGTAAATGTCGAAATGGCCGCGTGAGAAATCGCCGGAGCCACTTAAAAAATCATAATGCACAAAAAAGCCCATCTTCCTCGTCGACGGGAACAAAGGGCCTCTACCGCAAAAAATCCAAAGTAAATAGTTCGGAATTTAATTACCAATTTGTCACAGAGTTCTTTGAGAGCTAACAAGTGCGCCAGTTCGCGCATCGCGGCTGGCCTGGAGAGGATGCAAAAAATATAATGCGCCGTTTTAAAAATTCTCATACTTATAAATGATCGAGCCATTGTGAGGTGACACTATTGTGGGGCCGGGCCCCTTGTAGCCAGGCCATATTTCATATTCGTTATGCCGTTGTTGTTGCGGCTGGAGTGCCGTTGTTGCTTTTTTCTTCTTCCTTCTCTTCTTTTCTTCGTTATATGGTTCTTCTTGATTTTTTTGTTTCTTCTTGTGTTCTTGTTTCTGGTTGTTGTTTTCTAGTTCTTCTGTTTTTGCTTGTTTTGTTTTTGCTTCTTTTTTTGCTTCTTCTGTTTTTGCTTCTTCTGTTTTTGCTTCTTCTTGTTTTGCTTCTTCTGTTTTTGCTTCTTCTGTTTTTGCTTCTTCTGTTTTTGCTTCTTCTGTTTTTGCTTCTTCTGTTTTTGCTTCTTCTGTTTTTGCTTCTTCTGTTTTTGCTTCTTCTGTTTTTGCTTCTTTTGTTTTTGCTCCTTCCGTTTTTGCTTCTTCCGTTTTTGCTTCTTCCGTTTTTGCTTCTTCCGTTTTTGCTTCTTCTGTTTTTGCTTCTTCTGTTTTTGCTTCTTGTTTTTTTTGCTTCTGCTTGTTGATTTTTGTTTCATGAGTCTTACTTTTTGTTTTTTGGTTATTGTTATATTTTGCTTGTTCTTCTGTGTTTGCTTATTGTTTTATTGTTTCTTCTTGCGTTCTTGCTTCCTGTTGTGTTTTTACTTCCGTTTTTGTTGTTGTTTCTTATTTTATTCTTGTTTCTTCTTGTGCAGTCACTTCTACTAGTAATCTTGTGTTCCTGCTTGTTTTTGTGTTCTTGCTTGTTTTTGTGTTCTTGCTTGTTTTTGCGTTCTTGCTTGTTTTTGTGTTCTTGCTTGTTTTTGTGTTCTTGCTTGTTTTTGTGTTCTTGCTTGTTTTTGTGTTCGTACTTGTTTTTGTGCCCTTGCTTGTTTTTGTATTCTTGAGTCTTCTCGCGTGTTTGGTTCTTTTTCTGTCATTATTTTTTCTTCTATGATTTTGTTTCTTGGTTTCTTCGTTTATATTTTTCGTCTTGGGTTTAATTTTTTTTCGTGTCGTTTCTTGTTGTTTTTCGTTCCATTTCTTGTTGTTTTTCGTTTCATTTCTTGTTGTTTTTCGTTTTATTTCTTATTGTTTTTCGTTTCATTTCTTGTTGTTTTTCGTTTCATTTCTTGTTGTTTTTCGTTTTATTTCTTGTTGTTTTTCGTTTATTTTTGTTGTTTCCAGTTTTTTAATTATTTCGTCTTGTTTTTCGCTATTTACGTTTTTGTTACTGGTTCATTTGATTCTTCATGTTGTGTTCTCTTGTTTATTTACCTTTGACTTATATGTATATTTTTCTGGTTTTTCTCTTCTTGTTTGGTGAGTCTTTTTGTCTATTGCTTCTCCTTGTCTATGGTTTATTTGTGTTTATTGTTTCTTCTTGTTTATTGCTTATTTTTTATTATTGCTTCTTTTTGTTTCTTGCTTCTTTTTGTTTCTTGCTTCTTTTTGATTATTGCTTCCTTTTTTTATTGCTTCTTTTGGTTTATTGCTTCTTTTTTTAATTGTTTCTTTTTGTTAACTGCTTCTTTTTGTTAATTGCTTCTTTTTGTTAATTGCGTCTTTTTGTTTATTGCTTCTTTTTGTTAATTGCTTCTTTTTGTTAATTGCTTCTTTTTGTTAATTGTTTCTTTTTGTTAATTGTTTCTTTTTGTTTATTGTTTCTTTTTGTTTATTGCTTCTATTTGTTTACTGCTTCTTCTCGCTTTAAGAATCTTCTCGTTTCATGAATGTTCTGTTCTCGTTTTACCAATTTTTTCTTATTGGTATTTTTAACTAACCAATTTTTTTTTTGTACTATCTTGTCTTCTGTGTCTTATATTCCTACGGTTTAAATCTAGAGACTAAAAACTTTTCTGAATCAAGTAAGGTTTCCATCCAGCTAGATATAAATTTACTACTAAGTTAAGTTACCCTAAGAGCAAGAGTACCTTGAAAATTGTATGCCTTAACTTAATTTTTAATTAGTTAGTGCATTACTTTTTACATGACTCTTTCCTTGTAAATCCGAAGCGGAATCCTGCCCTGATATCAGGCGCATTATGCACACCGAGACGAAATTGGATGTTTGTTCACCATACAAAAGCGAGTGACAGATAATTTTCTCCTCCAGGTAGAGCAAGAACGGTGGTGTGGTACTTCCTTGTTAAGGAATAACGCGCTCGTTCGCTCTCTGATGTTTAATAAACAGGTAACAGTACTCTCAAAGCCTCAAAGGACGTCCATTACCAACTTTATAACTCGTGATAATGTAATAATGCGGATAACAAGGAGATCAAAGCATGTGTGTGATTTCCTTGGTTTGCCCTCGTCACATGGCTAGTCGTCCTGTTTACTCAGTTTAATAGAAGGATTGTAACTAACTATACTTAGTACTAGCATTGATATTCAATTGTAACTGGTACCACTAGTACTAACTAGTAAATAATTATATTATCAAATAATACTTGGTTATTTTTTCGTCTAGGTTCTGATGGTGTTAATACAATAACAAAATTTCGTTGTGTCGAATGCCCAACTTTCTACAGTTGACACAACATCCCGAGGCTGCCGCGAGGCCATAAAAATAATTAAAAAAGATCTTTATCGCGCAAACGGCCAAATACCAACAAAATAAAAATTTATGTGAAAATTAGTAACGAGCGAAGTTCGTTTCGAAATTCGACTAATAATTTACGAGGTGACCGACTCTAGCGCGTTTGGAAACGTGAGTTTATTACACTATTCGTCCTTTAGATCGTAGGTATTCAAATGAACTTTTTTTGTAAAAGATATTTTCATCGCCGATTGTAAATTTATGAGAGTATATTTCTTATGTTTTATACATGGTTCTCTCGGCAAGTTTGTAGGAATAGATTTTTCTTACTTACATATTCCCCCTGAGCCGACACTAGAGTATTCGGTGCTATTAGGATACCATTGCCGACTCAGCGTCTGGTCCCGGTCATTTGAAACATTCTACCATAAAACCCTGAGCATATGCCGACTCTCGATTGAATCAGATAAAGTTGAATAATCTTTGTAGGTTATGTACGTTTTCCTGATATGATGAAAAAGGAATAAATTTCAAGCAGAAGAGATCGAAAGTGGCGCAAGAAAGTCGTCGATTCAAAGTTTGGAGGAGGACAAGGAAACTCTGAGCGAGATCTTAATGGTCTATTAAAAATGGTTGATGCGATCACTTTCCCGACATTCTCGGCCAAAACCAAGACTCGTTTCACTCTCGATCCGAGGCGGCCGTTCGCCCACACGACTCGACTGCTCGACATGCGGATGCTTGTCAATGCCGACTTGATCTTTGTGTTTTATGTCGATCTGGGGCGGCGTAAATTCTGAAGAAAGTGGGCTGGCGCTGAGCAGAGCCTTCTCGATTCGAAACGGAGACAGAACGAGGATCCTCAACTCTGTTTCTAAACTAATACATTATCATCAACTCTGATTCTAACCTAATACATTATCATCAACTCTATTTCTAACCTAATACATTATCATCAACTCTGTTTCCAACCCAATACATTATCATCAACTCTGTATCTAACCTAATACATAATCATCAACTCTGTTTCTAACCTAACGCTCCATTTCTAACCTAATACATTATAATCAACTCTGTTTCTAACCTAACGCTCCATTTCTATAAATTTTAAATAATGTATTAGGTAATACATTATTTAAAACCTGTATACGTTTTTAAGCTTTAAATACCGACATTACTTAAAAATAAATATACTTTTTTAAAAATGAACCATCCTGTTAATTTTATAAATTTCGCGTCAGCAGTAATTGGATACGATAGGAAAATGAACTCTAATCACTTTAACGTCATCCGCGGTTTTATTAATTAATCGAGTTTAATGCCTGACTTTTATTAGAAATTTATACGCGCGAGCTGTTTTACGAGCAATATGCTAATGATATATCTATATCTAGACGTCCGTGGAACGTCCTGAAAAAACATAAATCTTCCTGGGAACATTAAAATAATCATCGCGTTGCCGTTTATTGTGAATGATCTTTATATTATAGGTAGAATTACAAAGAGAGAAAAGGTGGAAATTGAGTAATTTTACTTACAGTAATAAGGGTATAATTGCGGCGTCTGGGACATACCTGCAACAAAAAAAAAATTAAATAAACATTTGTTCGAGTCGGCGAATGTTCGGTTCTCTCACATGCGAAGGTATCACAAACACATCCTCTTAATAACCCATATTTCACATTGGGCCCGCAATATTAATCTTCGTTATTCTGGTTGTAGAGACTGTAATGAACACCGACTCCGCCGCCGCCTACGATCGTGGTGAAAAGCCGGTGATTGCGTGCGGGTGTGGCCGATTCACAATACAAAGATTGAGTGTCACTTATTGTGCACCTAGGTTATTAATGCTGTGCCGCAATCACACTGTATATTATGGACTGCCAATAATTCACTGTATAACTTTGCTCTAGGTACGCGAGCACATGTCCGACTTAATCTTACACTACTCGCCTCTCGCTCCTACGTGGGCCCTATCGCGATAAATCTCGCTTTTTCCAACGGGAAGGGACCTTCTCTCTAGTAATTATTGCGGGAAAAATCTCGCCGGGGAGCTTTGGGCGAAATTCCGATGATAATACGAGGTTTGTTCCTCGAATTCCCGTTATTTCTTGAACATACCTCGTATATGTATGTAATTCGTTTATGTACGTACCTCGTATATGTACGTATTTCGTATATGTACGTACCTCGTATATGTACTCTCTATTGCTCTTTAAATATCACAGATCAGGAACTACATATAGAGTCGTTCCAATACAGCGATAGTCTAGCGCGCTTCGGCTGGCAGTACCTGACCAGACGTTAAAGGGAGAGGTTACGTCTGGGTTTTACAAAAAGAAAGAAGGCACGAGATTGCATCTTCGTCGCACAGTTGGTTATGCCTTTTAGAAGTATGTAATAGCATTCAAGGTTTGTCGTTCTTGTATAGCGCTCTGGTATGAGTTTCATCGAATGCCCTTTAAGTTTTTTTTATTCCACATTACATTATATTTCCTATTTGGTCTGTTCAAAATAATATACGATTGTCAGATCAAATTTTCGTTCTAAAATTTTTATTAATAAAACGGTACCCGAAACGAATTTTCGTTCTAGTGTTGTCAATTATTTTTACTTATGATCAGTTTGATATGATATGCCACTTAATTCTGATTAGTTGGTTTCCGAAATTAACGTTATTTGTATTATATCGTCTGCTATTGACTTAAAAGTGAATCTTATTGTTTGAAAATGTTTACTCATAAAGGACACAGGTCTATTCTAATTCAGATGTAAATATGCCAGGTAACAATTAAGTTGTCAACAAAAAGAGAGAGAGAGAGAAAGATAGAGAGAATATGTGTCAAACGCAACATATATAATTACAAAAAAGGAAAGAATTATTGCAAAATGTGGATGAGAAAATTGCTTAATTAACGTTTTATTGCACTACTAGTTTCGACAGAATCCCTCAGTCATCATCAGGTGCTGGAACGAACCTCTCCCTTTAACGTCTGGTCAGGTACTGACAACCGAAGCGCGCTAGACTATCGCTGTATTGGAACGACTCTGTGTGTAGTTCCTGATCTGTGACATTTAAAATGCAATAGAGAGTACATTGAGATTGCGGTAAAAGTTTGGTTAGGTTACTAGATTAATCTTTTAAGTGTCTGGTTTCTAATAAGTCGTTGTCAAAATAATTATAACCTCAAAATTTAGTATTTACGCGTCTGACCGAGATTTCATACAACGCGGTTTGTACCTCATTTAAACGTATTTTATGAATAGAACAGTTTCAGTTTTATTCAAAAACAATGCTTAAATCTGGTTCAAACCGCGTTGTACGACATCTCGGTCATCCGAGTAAATACTAAATTTTGAGCTTATAATTTTTTGACAACTATAGTTGTCAAAAGTATTCTTATGGTGGTCTAACTAGACCTACGTTAGTCTTCGTTTATGAATAACACTGTAAATGTTTATTTCTTAAAACTATTGTCCCGGTTATTACTACGAGTAGCATTATAAAATATTCTATAACCAGTAATTAATATATTTAATTTTTATTCTCCAGAAAAATATAATTCACACATTGATGATTAGTTAATTTACAGATTAACATTTTTCTGTTATCCAAGGCAGCAATTTTGGCGGCGATAGACATGTTTACGTTCCTTGTAATTAATCCGGGCAACGCTAATTACGCGAATTCCCCAAAAGTAGCAATTATCATGATGATGATGATGATGATGATGCCGAAGAAGACGAATTTCCCGTTCCTCCGCGCCGTGTAATTAAATTTGGGGAAACTCTTCCGCGTCGCTCAATTGGTGGTCGAGATATTATTTTTTCGGTTTAATTTATTAATATTTCATGATGGGTTATTTCGTTGCACGGCGATCATTACACATATTATTGTTTTTAATATAATTACTGTTATTATTATTATTATTACTGCTATTATTATTACTATTATTATTATTATTATTATTATTATTATTATTATTATTACTGTTATTATATTGTTATTCAATTAAATGAATTAACGTATTTCTATTGTTGTTCTTTTTATTTATCAAATACTTATAAATATTTTTATAATCTTGGGTTTATAGCCCTTATTTTATAAAATTAAATGCACTTTTCCTTACGCGTTTCGAGGTTTGACCGCTTCATCAGAGGAAATATAACAAATGAAATGACAACAACGAAAAATTTTAATCAAAGTGTATTTATGTGGGTTTTGCGTATGTGTGTAAGTGTGTGTGTGTGCATGTATATGTGTTTGTTAATTTTATTTAAAAATTGATTTGTATATATTACTGAGTACGTCTATGTCACGTCTGT
>JAWQRP010001606.1:0-18389 GCA_033557875.1 Quadriops clusia | reverse complement strand
TTGGAAATATATTACAATAATACTAAGAAAAATCGGTATTAAATATTTGTGTATGTGCCGCCTACATTTTGTTGTGGCAAACTTTCGTTGCTGGAAGTAAAATTCGTTGCCAAGATCACACAGGTCTTAAGAAGTAACACTTCTCTGTATTGAGGTTACCAAAACGTCTATAGGCAATATTTTTTTAGAACGGAACTAGCAAAACAGTTCCGTTTCTCTCATTATCTTTATCTTCATAGCATATTTAAGCAAGGCTTCTTCCTTCCTGAACCAACAGCCCACAGGTAATGCAACTATGGCGAATAAATCTGAATGTACTTGAGCGGATATCTGTATACAGCGTGTTTATATTGCTTGGGTATTAACGACTTGAGTACTTATTAGCTCAGCCAGCGACTATTGATGAAAGTGAAGTGAAGATAACGTTTTTATGCAAACTAGGCTATTAGAGGTTGGGAAAAATGAAAGTTACGAGAAACAAGGCAAAACTGCGCGAAATAGCCGAACTTTAAATATTGTGTTAATAAACCGGACGGACGGGACAGCTGTCTTTGCGTAACAACAATAATAATAATATAAGTAGTCACAAGCGTTTTGGTAACAATATGTCCTTACCAATTGTGTATAAACATACATAATAATATTGTGAAGGAATATAAACATTAGGTAACATAATTAGTTCATTACTTTACATATTAATATTAGATATTTATTTTATGTCATTTCACTATAAATAAATTTTCTATATTGTAAGAATGCCAAGAGCGGTAGTAATAATAATAACAACAACAATGTCTGGTGTTGGCAGCAGGATAGATAGACAATCGCATTGTTTCTGGCCGACAGCATCATTTTACGCCGGTTATTAATCGTTATGTAAATATTCTGAACGCACCATTTATCGCTGCGGATGACAACCGGCCATTGTTTGGGGCCAGTGCCCATCAAATCGAACAACGGCACGAACAACGGCTCCGATACAGATACATAACATTATTTTGTAACGCACTCTTTCAGCGTATCTTGTTTTTAAAGCTCCATTTTTAAACGTCCAGGCGTCAGCGTCAGACGAGGTCGACAGGAATTATGATACAATGTGCATAAGAAGACTATGTAAAGTACACCCTGTATATTACACCTTGTATAAGTACACCCTGCATAACTACACCCTGTATAAGTACACCCTGTATAAGTACACCCAGTATAAGTACACCCTGTATAAGTACACCCTATATAAATACACAATGTATAAATACACCATGTATAGTGTACACCAAGTTTCGTATATAAAGATTAGATTAGTGTAAAGATGCGCCCTCTAGGGAACGCACACGTTATTTGTTCCATAATAGAAAACAAATGATAGTTCTCAAACAAATGTCAAAGTGACGTCTATTTTCCTTCAACCTTTGTTAATAATTACACAATCTGAAGACGAAGCACGATAAAAATTATTATTCTTATAACTATCATCCTTATTAGTATTATTCTTCTATTCAGCCTCGAATGCACTAGCTCACTCGCTTCACTCTTTCGCGAGCCACACAAGACATGATTGTCGAGCTCCGCGCTGATGATTTTTTATGACATTCTACATGTTAAAAATTATTGGGACGGTGAGCTCGGTCGCTTCGCTCCCTCGCCGCCTCGCGCCTTCGGCGCTCGTTTTTTAAGACACTTCACTGGAGCTTCACAAATTCAACATAGTAGGCGCTCGCTCACTCGCTTCGCTCGTTCGCGAGCCACACAAGACATTCAGGTCGCGCTTCGCGCGACCTGAATGTCTTACCAACACGATCGGCCTGCGGCCTTCTCTTGCTCGGATTTATGTCACGTAACGTGCGCCAAGTAAAGATACTATATACCAGAGAGGTTAGATAATATTTAACCTTCCTGCTATACACAAAGAAATATTCTTTCAAACGTTGAAAACATTTATTTGAATACGGCGCCTTAGAAACGAGATTTGTTAATTAATTATTGTTCTAAGTTATTAAAAATATCTAAATAGAAGGAAATTAAATTTAATATTTTTATTGAAAGTACGTACACGAAGGTATTATGCAGAACATCCTCTAGAACGAACTTCTGTACTTTTGTCTTGTAAAATAATATAAAAAATATACGTAAACATAATAATGTAAAAATAATAATGTAAAAATAATAATGTAAAAATAATAATGTTAAAATAATAATGTTTAATACAACCATTAAATATATTCAACGATACAACTTACTTGATTAATGAAATCAATATTATTTAAATCTAAATTGAAACAAACTCATCCTAATATTTTATAGATTTCTAAAAATTTTCAACTTTAGAAACGTTGAATAATTTTTTAAATTAGAAATGTTGAATATTTTTTAAATTACTCTCTATTAAAGATTAATTGAACGGATGAGCTCGCTCGCTTCGCTCGCTCGCCGCCTCGCGTCTTCGGCGCTCGTATTTAAGACACTTCACTGGACCTTCTTAAATTCAACATAGTAGGCGCTCGTTCGCGAGTCACACAAGACATGAGGGTCGCGCGAAGCGCGGCCCTCATGTCTTGCCAACACGATCGGCCTTCGGCCTTCGCGTCCTCGAAGCGAGTTGTGGTAGTTGTACGTTGAATAAAATTAAATTGTTTTTTTATGTGGAAATGGTTTTTCCTCAAAGAAAGTTGTGATGGTTGTACGACGAATTAAATTAAATGGTTCTTTATATGGAAATTGTTTATTTTAATATTGTTTAAATATTATCATAGTTTCATTATCAGAGTCAATATAATTGTTTCATTATTATTTTGATTCCATAATAATCCAATTAATTTAATGTTTTTCTTAAGTGATAAAGTAATAATATTTTGTTTGCGTCTATTTACTTTTAATTAAGTTCAGATTTATTTTTATTAAATTTTTTCTTACTATCAATTATTATACATATTAATGGTTTTACTCATTACTTTTTATCATTTATTTAAATATATAAATATCATTGTTTCAGTATTATCATTTCATTATTAACATTCTTATTATTATTTTATTTTTGTTGTTCCATAATAATGTAATTACGGAATACGATACTTTATTCCTACTATTAAATTATATTTAATATTGAAACAATTTCTTGGGAAAATAGTCCTATTAAAAAAATTCATTGATTTGCTTAAGTGAACTAAATAATATGTCTGTTTTTTTCTGTTTGCTTTTATTAATTTTTTTCTTATTGCTTTTTTTCACTAATTCTTTTAAGAATGTTTTTTTAATTCATTTTTTGTTAATTTTGTTCATTAATTTTTTTATGAAGTCATCGAAATCTCAATTTTTTTTTCGCATGATCACTATACTTTCTCCGCGAGAAAGTCAAAATTATTGTAACGGGTAACCTCACTTGTTTCGTTCGCTCGCCGCGTCGCACCTTCGGCGCTCGTTTTTTAAGACACTTCACTGGAACTTCTTAAATTCTACATAGTAGGTGCTCGCTCACTCGCTTCGCTCGCTGTCTCGCGCCTTCGGCGCTCGTTTTTTAAGACACTTCACTGGAGCTTCTTAAATTCTACATAGTAGGTGCTCGCTCACTCGCTTCGCTCGCTGCCTCGCGCCTTCGGCGCTCGTTTTTTAAGACACTTCACTGGAGCTTCTTAAATTCTACATAGTAGGCGCTCGCTCACTCGCTTCGCTCGTTCGCGAGCCACACAAGACATGAGGATCGCGCTACGCGCGACCCTCATGTCTTGCCAACACGATCGGCCTTCGCATCCTCGAAGAGAATTGTGATAGTTGTACATCGAATTAAATTAAATTGTTTTTTATAAGGAAATCGTTTTTTTTTGTTAAGATGATCTAATAATAGTTTGTTTATTTCTCTTTATTTATTAAAATAATATATATTTTTAATTTATATAATATAATATGATATAGTTTACTACTAATATAATAATAAATAATATACTTACTATAATAATAAATAATATAATAAAATAAATATATATATATATTATTTATTATGTATTATTTGTTATATATTATTTATTTCTATTTATAATAATATTTTGTTTATTTCTATTTACTTTTTATTAATATATTTTTAAAAACATTTGCAAACGTTTAAATTGTTAATATTCTGAAGAGCTGTAGTTCCATTTGTTTTTATTTTTTTCTATTAATTTCCTATTATATTAATAAATTATATTTACTTTTCATCATTCAAATATTTTCATTGTTTCATTACTAACATTTCATTGTTCTTTTTTCACAATGAACAATAATGTCACTATCAATATTATTATCATTGTTATTGTTATGTTTCATTAGTATTATAGTTTCGTTATTGTCATTATTTCATTACTACATATCTAATGATTTGTAGGTAGTAAGGACATAATTTTCCTCGTTATTGTTATATTATTATTAAAAATATATATTATTTGTTTATTTTTAAACTAAATATTTCTAAGAATATTTTTTTAAATATATTTCTTATAAATATATTTTATTAAATATATTACTTATAATTATATTAATACAAAGTAAAGAATAATAGACAAAATATTATCTTCACCAAAACAATTTCGTTTAATTCAACGTACGTCTACAATATAATAATATAATAATACAATTTATTCGAAGTTGAGAAGGCCGCAGGCCGATCTTAATGGCAAGACAATGTCTTGTGCGGTTCACGAACGAGCGAACTAAGTGAGCGAGCGTTTCTTACTTTAAATATTATAATGATTAATTTGTGTATTATAAAGATTAATTTGCATATTATAAAGATTAATTTAACAATAGGAATAAATTATCATCATTACTTTATTCCTTAATTGTATTACTATAGAATAAAAATAATAATAAATCAGTGATATCGAGGAAATAATATAATAATGACAGTAATGAAATAATGATAATAGTGAAACCATGAATGTATTTAAATAATGATTTAAAAAATTTATAAAAAAATTAATGAAAAAAATTCATACAAAAATTAATGAAGAAAAATTTATAAAAAATTAATGAAGAAAAATTAATAAAGAAATGGATGATAAAAAATTCATAAAAAAATGAATAAAAGCAAACGGAAAAAAACAGACTTATTATTAGTTCAATATATTTTTTAATTAAAGGACTATATTCCCAAGAAATTACGTCAATATTAAATTTAATTTAATCAATATTAAATTTAATTTATTAATAGGAATAAAGTATCGTATTCTTTAATTGCATTAGTATAGAATAATAAAAATAAAATAATGATAAGAATGTCAAAAATTTACTGATAATACTGAAACAATTATATTAATATATTTAAATAAATGATAAAAATAATAATGACACACTGATAATAATGAAAGTATGATAATATTTAAATGTTATTAAAATAAATTAATTAAAATATAATTTAAGCATTCAACAAATTAAAAGTGCGCTTAAAAAATAGAGTACATATATTATATTAAATTATAACTCAATATTATATTTTTATTATATTATATTATATTATTTATTATTAAAGTATATTACCTATTATTATATTAGATTATTTCATATTATATTAATTGAAATATATATTATTTTAATAAAAAGTAAAGAGAAATAAACAAATTATTATTAGTTCATCTTAACAAAAACCAATCCCACATAAAAAACAATTTAATTTAATTCAGCGTACAACTATCACAACTCGCTTCGAGGACGCGAAGGCCGAAGGCCGATCGTGTTGGCAAGACATTCAGGTCGCGCCCGGCGTGATCTAAATGTCTTGTAGCGCGACCTGAATGTCTAGTGTGCCTCGCGAACGGATGAACTTCGAATTCGTTGGTATGTTTAAAAAAATGTCTAAATTTCTTATTTTTAATATTGTGTAAATACAATAAAATCCGATTTTTTAATTCTCGGCATTTCTTCCAGATTAACAACAATGACCGGCATCAAACCAGGCCAACCTCGAGCTAATAGGTGAAAGATACCATGGCAACTAGCCACCCCTATTTGGACCTGCCGCAGCCCTCCGAGCTTCTGAATCCTGGGAGGCTTCCGGAAAAGGAAGCACAGACTCCGAAAAAGAGGAAAAACTGCCAAACAACTTATGGAATCAAGGAGGACCAGACTAGAGGGGCCGACCATCAAGAGAGAGAGTCCAGGACCATTGTCTGGAACTGCGTCAAACTCGCGAGGAAGGACAACTCTGGGCACCAGAAGAAGGAAAACGTTGCGCAAAAGAAAAACAACTCGGCACAACGGAAAGACAAGCTAACGAAGAAGAAAGATATCCCGATAGAAAAGAAAGACAACCTGATAGATAATGGAGACGTTTTGATGCAAGAGAACGATTACTTGCTGCAGGAGACCGAACACATAAGAGTTCGGTCTCCTTATATAAATAATGAAAAAATGAGGAAAGAAAAGATCGATAAAGAAAATGTTAATACAGAAATTATCAGTAAGGATAAAATATCTAAGGAAGAAATGAGTAAAGAAGAAATGAGTAAGGAAGAATTGAGTAAGGAAGAAATAAATAAGGAAACGAGAGCAGAAGAAACAGAGAAAGAAAAGACAGTAGAAAAAACAGATATGGAAAAGACAGTAGAAGAAGCAGAGAACAAAGCGGAAATAGAAAAAACGAAGAAGGAAAAGACCACAGAAGAAACAAAGAAAGAAAAGACAGTAGAAGAAACAGAGAAGGAAAAGACATTAGAAGAAACAAAGAAAGAAAAGACAGTAGAAGATTCAGAGAAGGAAAAGACAGTAGAAAAAACAGAGAAGGAAATGACAGTAGAAGAAACAAAGAAGGAGACAGTCGAAGAAACGAGGAAGGAAAAGACAGAGAACAAAAAGACAGAGAACAAAAAGACAGAAAACAAAAAGACAGAAAACAAAAAGACAGAGAACAAAAAGACAGAAAACAAAAAGACAGAGAACAAAAAGACAGAGAATGAAACGACAGAGAACAAAAAGGTACTAGAAGAAACAGAAAATGAGCAAGACGACTCGTCTATGAAAGAAAGCGGAGAAGAGTCGACAAAAAAAGCTGCGATCTTCGCGAACAACAACGCCAGCGACAAAATGGTCGCTGGTGAAATCAGAGCCAACAATTACGGCCTCGAAGATATCGTGGTCAATCACCGTGGCGCTGAGAAGAGAGAAAGTTCCGCCTCGGAATTCAGCACTGCCACAAACAAAATTAATAACAACACCAGCAACAATAATGAGAACGGAGCTTCTCCTGCGGTGCCACTCGACATCAGGGAATTGGAGAAGAAAGCCTCGTGCTATGGGCTCAACAACTCCAATGAGAGACAGGATTCTAATGGTAACGATACTGCTGGAGGCTGCACTATTAGTCACTCATTTCGAGGTACGTTTGCTGGTACGATTGTTGATACAGTTGGTAACTCAGTTGGTAACACAGTTGGTAATACAATTGGTAACACAGTGGGCAATACATTTGGTGAAACTTTAGAGGCAACAGCAAGTGGCAAAAGTTTTTTCTCTAAAGCTTCGGGAACTTGCAAAGAAACCTTGCGAAAGGTTTTTAGAACAAAGAAACCTAATTCTCTACCAGAAGTTGCCCCTTCTGATTGTTACAATAGCACCTCATTGAGTGAGAAATTTAGATTTCAAATTGAATATGAAGCAAAGCATCTAAGAAATCACAATATTATGTTGAGGAATCATAATATAGTGAATCATAACATTATGAATCATAATATTATGTTAACGAATCGTAACGTAGTGTTGAGGAATCATAATAATGGCCCAGTGGACCATAAACTTGAAGTGAAGATTCAAAACTGTGAGACGATGGGTATTGACCAACAAACGACCAGTTTGGGCATTGAAGGAATTAATGATTTAAAAAATGTTGATCTAAAGAAAGTTGAAGTAAATAATCTTAATGAAAAGAATTCTCACGAAAAGACTTTTATGGAAAAGAATTTCGCCGAAAAGGATGTCAAACTAACGAACTTAGAGGAAGACAACCATCACACCAAGAAATCACCAGCGAAAGCTCTTGAACTAATGGGTCTCCAGGTGGCAATCCACCAGGTGAAATCCCACCAGGTAAACCACCACCAGGTGAACCACCACCAGGTGAACCACCATCAAGTTAAACCCCACCAAGAGGTGATAAGACCCCGAAGCTCCTTCTTCCACCAAGACGTGGAGGAGGCCCTCAGCTCCCTCTTGTGGCAGCCCTACGAATACCAGAACAACCAGACCTCCAGGAATTCTTCCTCTTTAAGCTCCGTGAGTTCGTACAGTAGCCTGTCCTCAGGCGACCTTGATGTGCCTAACAATAGTTGTTCACCGGACCTACATCTCTTCGGGTTCGGCATTGCTGCCAGTGCACCGCTGGTGAACAACCTGACGATTGAAAACCGGCCCAACAGAACAACCGAGACCGCCGAAGGGGGAGGGGGACCGACCGCACCACGTGACGCTGCATTTCTCGCCGCTGCCGCTGCAAGTAGGTTGAGCACGAATCTAGTCGCCAGTGAGGAAGAGTGCGCGACCGGGGACGACGCCGCGTCTCAACTTCTTCTCCCAGACGACTACGATCACCGCAGCAGGGATATCGGGGTGAACTGTGATGTGTTTGTGGCCAGTGCTTGTGATATGCGATTGGAAATCAAGTCCCAATGCAGCAACCCCCCGGTACAAACCGCCCCTCTGACGCCGCTCAACAGGCAGAATGGCCCCGGCCAGCCGCATCAAGGCAGCCAGGGACCGTTCCCGAAGGGGCTGGGGGCCCACCAGGGCACTTTGGGGGCCCCTGGGGGACATCAGTGTGCCCCTCCTCTTCCTGCTAAGGGTGCTGCTCATGGATTGGTTAGTGGTGCTTCCGGTCATCAAGGTGCGGCTGGGACCAATCAGGTAGCAACAGGGACCAATCAGGTGGCAACAGGAACTAATCAGTTTGCACCAGGAATCCATCAGGTAGTACCATCGAATCAGGTTGCACCAGGTCTCCACCATAATCAGAAAAACAACTTAGATCCCACGGGGTATCAAAGAAGTATTTCTAGTTCGAACCTCAGTACAGCGAACGTTGTAGGTCTTCCAAGAAGTCAAAGTTTAGTGACGACCCATAGTCAGAATTTGGTTCAATGTCAGAACTCTCAAAGTCTACATTCTCAAAACCAACATCTTCAAAGTCAACATTCTCAAAGTCAACATTCTCACAGTCAACATTCTCAGAATCAACATCTTCAAAGTCAACATTCTCAAAGTCAACATTCTCAAAATCAACACCCTCAAAACCAACATTCTCAAAGTCAAAATGTGCCCCAAAGCCAAAATAATGGCCTTCCAACGAACCACGCAAGACACCATTCGACACCATCCTCCGTTAACCATCCACCAAGAAATGAAGGAAACGCATTCCGATTCAATGCAGCAGTGAACCAAGAAAGGAACACACAAATAAATTGTGCGAACATAGTCTCGATTCCGAGCCACCAGAGGGCCTATCCTCAGAATGCAGAGACTAGTCAAGGTCACCAGTTGCACCACATGCAGATTAACCACCTACGGAGCGCCTCAGCTCCCAAGAGTTTCAGCCCAAATGGCCCCAAAATGGATATGAATAGACAACAAGAAGTGAGCTCTAGACAAAACGTGAAGACTGTCGATTTGATTGGGAAATGTTGCTATCAACCTGCCGTGGCCGGTGGATTCAACCACCAAGGCCACCAGCAACCGATAAACCACCAACCAGTACAAAACCAACAAGTACACCACCAGCAAAGAAGCTACCAACACATAAGTCACCCACAATCAACGAATAAGCTGCAATCGACCAATCAGTTACAATCAACGAATCAGCTACAATCGACCAATCAGCTTCAATCAACGAATCAGCAACAATTGACAAAACAAGTGCTATCACCAAGTCACCAATCATCACCAAGCAACTCGCACCAATCACCGGAGACGAGATTCAGGATCCAAAATGTTCTAGACCCGAAGTTTCAGCAACGTCAAAATGTTGTACAAAAGTCAAATCTCATGGGAGTAAGTCCAAATAGTACTGGAACAATTCATGGTAGTACTGGGGTGATTCATAATGGAATCAACAGTGCAGTACCGAATAGTACCACATCGATACAGAACGTTCCAGGATTTACAAAACCCCCCCAGCAGCAAAGCAAACAGTCTCCAGAGAGATCGCCGGAAAAATCAGCCCACTGGCTGGAACAAAAGAAACCCACCGGTAGTACCGATTTTAGCGGTACTTTCGTGCACAATGCCAGTGCATCTGATAACGCGCCAGCCAACAATAAAGCGGAAGACAATAAAGCTAAAAACTTTGCGGTTTGCGGCGGCGCTGCAAGTACTAATAATGCCCATGTGAATCCAGTGCTTGCCGCGAAGAATCCAGGGTTAGTACCTAATGCGAAGAATCCAGTCCCTACTGGACGGAATCAAGAAGTACCTACTGCGAAGAATATAGTACCTACTGCGAAGAATATAGTAGCTACTGCGAAGAATATAGTACCTACGGCGAAGAATATAGTACCTACTGGACGGAATCAAGAAGTACCTACTGCGAAGAATCTAGCATCTACTGCGAAGAATCTAGCATCTACTGCGAAGAATCTAGTACCTAGTGGAAAGAATCAAGAAGTTCCTCCAGCAAAAAGTCAAGTACCTGCAACGAAAGAGCAAGTATTACTACTATCTCCAACGAAAGAACAAGTGTTAGTACCATCAACGAAGGACCAAGCTCCTTCGACAAAAAGTCAAATATTAGTTCCTCCGTCTCTGGTCACCGTTGAGTCCAATTCCGCCTCTCAGCTTCCGCTGTCACCGAACATAAGCAACATCAACGTGAACTACTACAGGGCAGTACCGGTGAACGTTGTCTCCTCAGTACCAACGATTCAATGCGTCAATTCGGACAATAGCAACCAAAGCAACAACACGTTCAACGTGCAGGTGATCCAGACGAACAGCGGGTTGCCCAAGAAATCCGTTAGTACTCCTGCTGGACTCAATAACAGTGATGGTAGTACTTTGGGCAGTAGTACTACTTTTAGTACTGGTAATACTTTTAGCACTGGTAATACTTTTAGCACTGGTAATACTTTTAGCACTGGTAATACTTTGAGTAATGGTAGTGTTTTAAGTACTGGTAGTACTTTTGGTAGTACTACTACTTTGGGTAATGGTACTACTTTGGACAATGGTACTACTCTGAACAATCAGACAATTCACACCTCGACTAGTCAAACAAATACCTCGATTAGCCATCAGACGAACGTTCAAACTTCAATTCCAGCTCACGCCCTGACCTTCACGGAAGTGATAGTACACAAGCCGGACGTACCAACGCCTGCTTTGGTCCAATGTAGTACCCAATCGAATCCTGTGGAAGTTAGGACAAGGACCTTCACTTCGACTGAAGCTCAAACTGATGAGACTGGTACGAGAAAGGACGATTGTGGTACGACTAATGTTAATCATGTTAGTTGTGTTGGTACTGCTGATAGCACTATTGACAGCAATAATACTGTGGCACAACGCACAACAGATCAAGTTCCCGGAGGACAGGTTCAAGCAAAATTGGTTCAAACAAGATTGGTTCAAGCAG
Source organism: Quadriops clusia (assembly GCA_033557875.1). Classification (NCBI taxonomy): domain Eukaryota; kingdom Metazoa; phylum Arthropoda; class Insecta; order Coleoptera; family Hydrophilidae; genus Quadriops; species Quadriops clusia. The sequence continues at coordinate 6,811 of JAWQRP010001606.1, read as the reverse complement.
GACAGGAGAATTCAGTCAATAGGAGTAGTACTAATGAAGTTCAATCTCAAACTCAATCTCAACCTCAATCTCAGCCTCAATCTCAATCTCAGCCTCAATCTCAACCTCAATCTCAAACTCAATCTCAACCTCAATCTCAACCTCAATCTCAATCTCAGCCACAATCCCAACCTCAATCTCAACAAACCCAAGATACCCCAAATGACAGTCCCGCGAATTCTGCTCGCGAGCAAAGGCGTCGAGAGCGTCGAGAGAGGCGCCACCAGCGTCGGATTAACAATTCGAACCACCGGCATAGTGCCATCCCTGATCTGGGGATTCAGTACAATTTCATTGGGACACAAAGTGATCGCCTTCCGGACATTTTAAACTCGCATTTGCCGCCCCCGTATTCTTCTGTTCCGAACAATTTGGGGCCATCTTTAGTACCGTCTCCTGGGATGGTACCTTCTTCTGGGATGGTACCTTCTCCCGGGATGGTATCTTCAAGTTTAGTACCATCTTCGGCATTGGTGCCCCATTCGTCTATGATACAAGGATCATCACTAGGTTCATCACTAGTACCAGGATCATCATTAGTACCAGGTTCTTCGTTAGTACCTGGTTCATCGTTAGTGCCTGGTTCATCGTTAGTACCTGGTTCATCGTTAGTAACTGGTTCATCGTTAGTACCTGGTTCATCGCTAGTTCCCGGTTCAACCCTACCACCAGGTTCACACATAATACCAGGTTCGCATTTAGTACCAGGAACACATTTGGTACCTGGTTCACATTTATTACCAGGTTCACATTTATTACCAGGTTCACATTTATTACCAGGTTCACATTTAGTACCAGGATCACATTTACTATCAGGTTCACATCTAGTACCTGGTTCATCCTTAGTATCAAATTCGTCGTTAGTACCAGGCTCAACTTTAGTACCAGGATCACCTTTAGTGCCAGGTTCGTCGTTAGTACCAGGATCATCCTTACAGCCACTAGTGCAGTCTTCATCGTTAGTTCCGAGTTCTTCGATGGTACCGACTTCTTCGTTAGTACCGACTTCCTCAATGGTACCGCCCCCGCAATCGTTAGTGCCGCACGGTGCGATGGTGCAAACGTTGGTGTCTAATAATGTAGTGCCTACTAGTGTTGTGGGGACCCAAATGGTCCCATTCTCGGGCCCTATGGCCGGACAGGTGCCGCTCATGCAAGCTGGTGGACCGGTGGCGGTACCTGTGGCGGCGCCCTCTGGATTTAGGTTCCCGTTTCCAGGCTCTGGTGGATTTAGACGGTGAGTCTTTAGTACTAGTTTTTTGAATCTTTAGTACTGGTTTTTTAAAATCTTTATTACTAGTGTTTAAATTAATATTCTTTGAAAAATACTGATCGAAAATATCCTTAAAATAATGCTAATTAAAAAGGTTCCTTAAACGTACCAATGGGATATATAAAAATGATCATAAACATCACCATCACATCATCATCATCTACAAAACCGAACATATGGCAGGCGACCCGGCCGACTGACATTGTCAGCACCATAATATTACGTACTATTATTATTTATTGACTGATTCAGTTCTTTTGCTTCCTTGCCACATGTGTACCACCTATCTTCCTTATGTTTATTTCATTTATATGTATCTAATTTAGGATGAATTAGATCATTTTTTTTTGTTGATATAACTCGCAAAGGAATGAAGATTTCCAAACGGTACAATTGTTAATCGAAGCTTTAGAAGGGATCTAAAAACTTTAGAACAAATCTAAACAGTTTAGAACAGCTCTAAAAACTTTAGAACAGTTCTAAAAACTTTAGGACAGCTCTAAAAACTTTAGAACAGCTCTAAAACCCTCAGAACAGCTCTAAAAGCTAGATTCGATCGATTTTTCCAATTATTCAATAAACGTTGGCATTCGTACACTTATGGCCCCTCCTGTATAAGCACGAACCATTGGTCTCTACGGCTGTAGCAATAAGGATCACTGTTAATTTAAATAACACGAAGTGAAAGGATCTATCTGAACTTTCGAGCGCACAAGAAAAATCCTTCCCACGTTGGTCGTGATCCGAGGCGGTCGTCTTTCTCTCTCTGAGCCAGAGCAAAGATCGGTCCTCTCTCTCTCCAAAGACTTCTGACCTGCATCTCACCTCGCACAGAAACGCGTTTTGCAGCTATCTCCTGTTGCGGCGTACGTATGCCCGCTACGAACCAATTTGCGATGGTTTTATTCATCATATTTCTGTGAGCGATTCCGCGTCTTGGTCGTTTTATTGTTCCACGCTAATGGTCTTCTAATTTCTCTAATAGCTGTTCGTAACTCTCTGTACACTTTATTCTCTACACATGCACTTGTCTAAATATAGAATTTACATTTCTAGGTAGAGAAAAACTTATTACGACTATTCTTATTATTATTAAGATTATTATTATTACTAAGATTATTATTATTATTTTCTCATCATCATTATAATCCTCATCACCATCAACAGCTTAGTGAACGTTTGAAATTTAGCATCGTCGTGCAGAGCCAGCTCGGATCCCAAACTAAAAACAGGAAGCTTGCTTAAATATGTCACCGCATCCGCCTAAACAAATACCGAGAGCTCCCTGCTATTTTTCTTTGCTGATTATAAATCACTGCTCGGGCCCTTTGTACACAAATATTTACTACATAGAATGCTGTGGCTCCACATGTATGCGTTATAACATAATATACAGTCGGCCTTGTACATAAACGGACATTCCTTTGTTCTTCGACCGGCGCAGTCGGTAGGATTCCTGCCCGAACTTTTTTAAAACTTGTATGTATTTGCTAAAACGAACTTATATGTGCTAAAACGAACTTAAACAGTGCAGAAATGAATTCTACACTAGGTAAGTGAATTCTACAATATATAAGTGAATTCTACAGTATACAAGTGAATTCTACAGTATACAAGTGAATTCTACAGTATACAAGTGAATTCTACAGTATACAAGTGAATTCTACAGTATACAAGTGAATTCTACAGTATACAAGTGAATTCTACAGTATTGAAGTGAATTCTAGAGTACATAAGTGAATTCTATAGGGCAGAAGTGCAAAAAATAGATTCCTCAGCAACGCCGCGGGATTTCTGCGGATTTTCCGTCTATTATGTGTCCGGATTCCGGGGACATAAACCTCATAGTTATTTCGCCGCGATACACTAGCGCCCCAACTTCCCCCGACATAATCCAATTTTTCGGGGCGTCTGGGGCTTACACCCCTTAGACTCTTGCAGCGAGGGTGGGCCCCTTATCTAGCCCTATATTTCAAGATTTCAAAGCCGCATCAAGTCGGCTTTGGCGCGCATCACACCCGAAAAAATTGATATGTCGCGTTCGAGCGTCTTGCGGCCTTTCACGCGATGTTTCCTGGTGATTTTTTTGTCGCTCTGTTGTGTACCGTTCGGTTGGTACACCTGCCGCAGCGGACAGCTGTTTAAAAGGAGTGTGTAATACATGGATCCGAACGGTTTCCCACCTCACAAAAAGCTCCCTCGCTTTGTTTTTCTCGGATAGCTGTACTCGTGGTAATCTATTCGAACTATTGTTTCGTACTTGCATTTGTACTGTTGTATATACGATACAAAGCACTTTTTCTAAACATTTTTGTTTCTATTCAATCTTTATTTATTTTAAATAATGTCTAACTCTTTAATTTAATTTAATTAGATTATATTCAATTAAATTATATTAAATTTAATTATGTTAACAAATTTAATCACAAGACTCTACATTACTCGCATACTCTACAATTGAAAGCTTTTAGCACAGAGAACGGGCTTATTCCTCTATATTAGTGTTTTATGCATCTTGTTGCGGTATGTCCATGCAGCCAGCAATATATTCATTAAGGGAATGTGTGCGGCTCACTCTAGTCAAAGCTGAAATAACAAGGGCCGAAGCTATTTGCCGAGTTCAATTTGGCGGCAACTAGCAACTGGGATCAAAGTTTTAACTCTCCTTGCACTAAGCGAGTGAGCGTCGGCGTCGGGACGTACGTAGACGCCGGCTTCGAGGCCGCCTTGATTACTCCGCAACTTTCCGGTAATATCCCATTGTGCCCGGACGGGCTCGAGTGGGCTTAGGAGGCCCTATGCCACTTTATTGCAAATCTATATTGTGGTATTGTTTGTCAAAGCAAGGAAAGCGAATGGGTTAATATATGTAGAAAGAAAAATATTATATCATATAGGTACATACCTAGGTATTGTATAACTTATACGTCCTATATAAATTAATACATAGATATTGTACATACATATTGTTAATGCAATATGCATTAACAATATGTGTGTATTAACAACATGTATGTTTAAAAAACAGTTTATTTATGTCTCTCGACATTTCCCATTCTTTACATAATTCATTCTTATGCTCTAACTATTTCAACCGCTTTTTACTTTACTTCCTAATGAAAGGATTATTAATTAAATAAATATGCAAGCAATAATAAATAATTTAATATCACGCTAATTAAAGCGTGCATAAGGTAGTTTTTACCGATAAAAAATTTGTTTTTACTAAATATTTTCAAATGTTCATATTTTGTTTCCTGATAAATTGATTATTCATTGCAAAATTATTTCACTACATTATTATTTTATTACATTATTCATTACAAAACTATATTACTGTATGTTCTCATTAATAATAATTAAACCGTGATAAAAACAATCTTTTTTAACTAATATGCTATGACTCAGACTTTCCTTTTAAAATTCAACTACGGAAACGCTCGCGAACTCGCTGTCCTCGTTCGCGAGCCTCATGTCTTGCTCACACGATCGGCCTGCGGCCTTCGCATCTTCGGATTAACGACAAATTATGAACGATCTACTAAAACTTTTGACATAATAAATAAAGTAATTAATTTATTGTTTATTTGCATTTTTTTCATTTCAATTATTTTTACTTTTTATTTCTTTTTAATTTCAATTATTTTGATTTAATTTGTCTTTATTTTATTGCATTTAAAAATTAATATCAAGTGCATGGTATCATGTATGTATTATGTTACCGAAGAAATTAAATTTCAAAAGAAAGTGAAGGTCAGAAGAATATAAGTATGTAAATATTATAAATTTAACAAGGAATTCAGTCTTAAAAGAAATTTAAGAACTAATTATTTTTAAAAACAAGTTAATTTTAAACATTCATTAATGAGTGTTTTTACATATCAAAGATTTTAAATGATCGTTCATAATGATTGATTTTAATCTGAGGATAAGGCGCATCCTAGATTGAATTTCAGAAGGAAAATGTAGGGCTAATCAATAATAATTAGGAAATATAGATAATAATGAAATGTAAATAATGAAATATTAATAATGAAATGTAAATAATGAAATATTAATAATGAAATATTAATATTGAAATAATAGAAATAAAATAATTACAATGAATAATTGATGATAATAATAATAAATTAATGTAGAAATTAAGAGTGAACATTTTTTTCAAAAACAAATTTGGAACCTTTCTTTGAGTTTATTAATAAAATGAACCTAGAAATAAACAGATTATAATTCCTTTTACACTGAGAAAAATAAATTATTTACATGAAATAAATATGCCCAATGAAATATATTTATTTAATTCTAAAAAATATATATTTCTTGAATTAATTAATTTTTCTTGAATTAAATAAATATATTTCTTTAAGCATATTTATTTCATTTAAATGGTCATTTTCTCTCATAATCAGTGTACTTCTTAAAAAGAGTATTATCTTAAACAGAGTATTATCAGGTCACTTTAAAAACAATTTCATTTAATTTGGCGTACGAGTATTACAATAATAGTAATAAGTTATTAATAATGAAATAATAAAAATAAAATAATTATAACGGAAAATTGACAGGTAATAATAAATTAATAAAAAAAATAGAATAAGAAAAAATTTAGTAAGAACAAATTTAGAAAGACACTATTTATTTTATTATACCCAAAGAAATATATGTATTTCATCCAAGAAAATATTTATTTCATTCAAGAAAATATGTATTTCATCCAAGAAAATATTTGTTTCATTCAAGACAATATTTATTTAATTCAAGAAAATATTTATTTAATTCAAGAAAATATTTATTTAATTCAAGAAAATATTTATTTAATTCAAGAAAATATTTGTTTCATTCAAAAAAATATTTATTTAATTCAAGAAAATATTTGTTTCATTCAAGACAATATTGATTTAATTCAAGAAAATATTTGTTTCATTCAAAAAAATATTTATATAATTCAAGAAAATATTTATTTAATGGCAGAAAATTTTTATTTAATTTTTTTTTCTTGAATTATATATTTTTTTGTTGAATGTAATAAATTTTGTCTTGAACTAAATATCTATTTTTTTAGGCATACATACTTTTTTGTATTCAATTTTTCTTCAGTTTACTTCTTAAAGAGAATACTTATATTATTAGGTCACTTAAAAAACAATTTCATTTAATATGTCCCACAGTATTATATTAATAGAGAAATAAACAAACTATTATTAAATATTATATTAAAAAGAGTTAAATACCCTGCTTTTATGTATTTATTAGATGTACAACAGTTTCGGCAACCACTGTTACCATCATCAGGTACATAAATTAAGAACAAATATACATTTTGAAAACATACTTTGTAAGTTTCTATTTGTTCTCTTCTTATAAAGACTTGTTCTACCCAAAACTTTCAACATCTTTATAAGAAGAGAACAAATAGAAACTTCAAACTTACAAAGTATGTTTTCAAAATGTATATTTGTTCTTAATTTATGTACCTGATGATGGTAACAGTGGTTGCCG
>JAWQRP010001605.1:0-18390 GCA_033557875.1 Quadriops clusia | reverse complement strand
TTTACATTTAAAGCGATGCATTAGAAGAGTTCCGCTTCAAGGCAGGGTCCTTTGCGGGTGAGATACGTACGTAAAGGGGGTACTGTTTACATTTGTAAAAATCAGCTGAGCTAGCTGCCACTTAAGAGTTTAATGTTGGAATGGCTCTAATATAAACAAATGCAGAGAAGTTTTGATTTTATCAAAATCATTTGTAGATATATCAAAATACGCAGTTTCAACACAAAATCCTTTATTTCATACTTAAAAATCAAACCAGTCATTTTTTTTAATTGCAATTAGGCAATAATGAATTTATAAAATAGTAATAATACAAATAGATAGATAATTTATAAGTACTTTATGAATGTACGAATATTTAAAACGGGAACTTAGGCAACTATTTCAACAAATAAATGAGGCGATATTTGTAAGTGCACAGATCCCTAAAATTCAGGCGGTTAATTTCCTTTACACATGCAAATTCCATCAAGAGAAGTGTTTGAAGAATAGAGACGGAATGGAAAGACGCGGTAGCACAAACGCAGTGGAAAGCGGTGCGGTGATAGACAACAGGAGCTCGTTCGAAAATGTGCTTGAAAACATCCAAACACCGCTCTTACAGCCCGAAAAGCTCGCTGCATAAAGCTCCCAGTTAATGCCGGCGAGACTCGTGTGCTCTGATTTCAATATAGCTACATCCATCCCTTCAGGGGGCGATTTTTACATTAGAGTCCCACCCCCTGTTGGAACACAATAAGGATCTGTCAATTGTCAACTCACTCGCGCTCTATTTGCATCCACAGCTATGATATTACAGTGGCAAAGAAACTAGGAAATGAAAAATGTATGTGCCGTATTAAAAGCTCGTTTGAGAGTATGATGAAGTATTAATAGGATTGCGCGGACTTGATTTTATCTATACTCGTGATATACATGTGGAAGGAAAAATGGTTTAATATTCAAGCGTAAAATATGGCATAGCAAATATTTTCTTTTCATCGATGGATATTTCAATATTCGAATAACGAGTAGTCAATGTATAAATTTAATTATGTATGGCATAAAAAATTATTATAACTTATGTGTGGCTTTATCAGAAAATTTCTGTTTATTCCAACGTAAATCGAACGTACCCTGCGTTTATTTTTTAAGCAATTGGAGGTTGAAAAATTTGTAGCCAATAGATTTTGTTTATCGCAGATTAGTTTAATTTGATAAAACGATAGCAAATCGCTGCGACTACAAAAACAAAAGCGTAGGATTCAGCATTTTGCGAAATGAATTATGGTCGTGGAAATGTAATATCACTGTGAAAACACAACGCAGTCTCATTGTGTCATCATATTGAATGTTGATTTGGAAGGGGATGAGATCTCGTTTCATATTTGTACGAAATATCTGAGGGTCGAGTCTGAAAGGGCACCGCTGTAATAGGGCACAGAGGGGGCACGCGTCAATAACACTTGTGGTTTTATGTATGTTGCTCCTAAGATTATTATTACATTTTTCCATTGATATTAACGCTTTGTGGGATATTATTACAGCCCGACCTTAAGTGCGGATTATTAGTACAAATTGCTTTCAACCCCTGTGGATGAATTATTGTGCTGACATTTTTATGGGAGTTAATCATACATTATACGCCTATACTTATTAGTTATAATTATACTTTTTTATCCCAAAGTACGTTACATTTTAATATTGAGGTTAACAGAGCCGCAATATAATGTCTGTACCTAACTGTTCGATTTCGGTTTTTTTTATTTAGACGCATTCAATCGCACTCAATGTTCCCGAAAATCTCCAATTTACTCCCCCCTAGCAGAGCGCACAAAAGGGTGATTTGCGAATAAAATGACCTTTTTATTAATTAGCAAGTGACGTCACGGGGATGCATCCACTACACAATTAGAAAAGTGGGGGAATAACTGATGCGGTTTTGTTTGATAGACAGCGCGACACGGAGTGTTCGCGCAGATTGCCAGGATCATCTGGCTTCACTCAGCCACCCACCCCTTCGCCGTTGATGCCGAAACAACCCCCGACAGCTCTTAATGTTAAACATCCTTTTGGCGGAACGATATCATCCATTCTTTTGCTGTGATATGATATGTAAAAATTGATAAGGATTTGACATGTTATGCCTCCATTGTTGGTCGGAGAATATACTAACGCTATACATATCTCTATGTATGTATACATAAAAAGCAAAATGTATGAATCGGTACCGCGTTTTAAGAGCATTCTTATTTTAAACTTGCTTGACACAATAATACGTAGTAACTTTTTGATCTTTAATAAAGTACGTATCCACTTATTGTAGATACGTAATATCGCCGTTTTTTAAAGAATGTATTTCACAAAGACTATACTTATTCTTTGTAAGGCATACACGGAGAGATTTGGAAATTTCAACAATCTAACTTTATCGTCATTGAAAACTGGTGAGAGATATTATGATGCCGAGGCAACGGAGCCTTTAAAATGGATAATAACCCTATTCTTAATTTGGCAAAGGCAGTGGTGAGCACCAGTGAGTCCTCAAATCCCCATAAAGAACACCTGCATTGAGTATATTTGTTCTCACGCGGCTTCTGATGCCGCGTTCACCTGTAGACAATAGAAAACACCGCCCCCGCGTGTGATAGCGCCCCACCCCGGTGATTATTATCACATTTAGCATTATCCCCTCTCATACTGTGTAAGACTGTCAACGCGCTAGCACGTGGCGGCGGCGGGAATATCCACCACAGTGTTTTGTGCCCTTCACTTCCATCCGGCTATGAGGGGTTGCTGTTATTTTTACTAGTTGATCTGCTCTGAAATTCTGCAATAAACTCTTCTTGAAATTCGAAGGTAAATTTCGACATCTTATTCAAATTCACCCCTATTATATTTGACTTAACCGTTTTAATAATAAATTGGTACAAGTAGGCACCTAAAATAATATATTTTTAATTGCATTTTCACTAAATACGTAAAAAAGAATGCTGTAATTTTAAGTTAATATTTGTGTAAAAAAAGTCCAAATGTAGACAGTAAGTATACATTAATTAAAAATAACGTTCAAAGGCAGCTGTATATCCAATATAAAGGGGTTGCTTTGTCATGTGTTTAATTAACCGTACATTGTATCTACAATTTCATTTTTAATTCAAAAATTTTCTATGTGACTGTCGTCATTTACAATATAATATGTATTCTACAAATAGAAGGTAAGAAAAACATAATTCCTTTCTCCCAAAACATGGTACACATTTCAAATGTATGTTTATCCGAATATAGGTAGGTGCAGTACATACACATTAAATGATTTGCACTTTTTATTCAATAGTTCTAATTTTAATTTTAATAAATTAGGTCCTTAACTTTTTGAAGGGCTTTGTGCGAACATGCTAAACTGGCAAGCAATCGTTCTTCGATCACATTTTATTCTTATTAATATAAGAAGTTTCATAGGCATTTCCTCTTTGAACCAACATAAAAAATTTCGTACTTTAACTTATTTATTTATTAATTAATAGTTTTATTATACCTAATATTAGCAAATTTATATTTACCTTAAGGATAACATCTCAACTTTTCCACTAAACACTACAGGCTATTTGAGAAGAAACGCAATACTACTGCGTAAATACGTTTCCAATAACTAATAAAGGTCTCGGGTCTGTGAAGGTGCTATATTGTATTAATAAACTAACAACGTAATCGTTAGCAACATGATTTCTTGTTGAATGATTACATTATAGCAATTAGAGGCAGACAATACCAGAAATGTGACTCTCTCATTTTTACGGAACGGAATACGGAATCCTAAAATTAAATAAGTAATTTATACATGAACATATGTAGTATTTAGCTGTCTAATTCGAAAATAGGGGACTAAAACCACCTAAAAATAACGTGTACGCATAATCTCGCTACCGTAGTAGGTTTCCAAAATATAGTAAGGTTCGTTAAAAAACAATCCCTCAATCCCACAGTTCAGAAGCATGAGGCAACTGGCGGAAGTTAGACAATGTTGCATATGTCACGTGGAGTGCACGACCTCTTCTGCAATAGTGCGAGGGTTGGAGATAGAGCCCAAGGGTGAGTTTCAAACACAGAAACGCGAATGCGATACCTATTGCTTTGACGGATGTTTGGTGGTTGAAGTATGAATTGATTGCTAGGAAATAAGGACGAGCTGTACATTATTAACAACTGTGACCGAATGTTACACACATCAGTTGGGAACATATGGGTAAAGCACATAAAGGTATCAGTGGTCCTATTCAGCCAGTACGTGTTGGTATATAAATAACCATAACCTTCAGTAATTGTTGTTGTAAATAATATCCGTTAAGTATTCAATATAACATAGCCAAACTATGTAGCTGTACAGGATATATTGATTATTAAAAATGTTGTGTCAGCGTTTGCGAAAAATGAATATTCTATAATTTACATATTTGATAGCCCTCAGCAATATGTCAATATGCACGGTGCAGTATCGTATTTCATCAAAGGGACTGCGTGCTATACATCAAAGAATACTTTTTGCATTTTGGAATAAATTTTAATTTTTGCCCGCGTATGCACTATATAATTGTATTATTTCAAATATTTCAAAGTATCTACCTTTCTCTCGTTGGCTTCACGAATTAAACGTTTGCAGTGCTCTTTCAATATATGGCAAAATCTAAAACATAGTTTACTCTCGTATACCTACTATTATTAAAAAATTCAATATAGACATCTACAGAGATATATGCGTGAAAAAATATTAAGTTCTTATTACGCCCCCAACCATTATTTGGTTCCAAGGGTTGATAACAATTATTCAGCAAATGTCACTTTATATTTGAAATCAGGGTATCTTTACAATTAACGCAAAGCCTTCCAGTCTAGTTGAAGAGCATAATAATGCAGAACGTCGCGGTTGTATTAAGGCCTCAAATCCGCAGCTATTCGCGAATCCGACCGAATTATACAAAAGGTTCGCGTACAAAAGATTATTAAGTTTGACGAGCATTTAGTGCATACCGATGTATTAATGTGCGGAACTTCAAAGTGATCCATTGTGAGGATAAACTGAGCTTAATTGCTAAGGAACCGCTTGCTGAAAATATTGCAAAGCCAGCCATAAGCAGCTTAACATTACTTCTCGGCGAAATTGCGATTCAGAATAAAGTGACTTCATTGTTAATATCTTACAGAAGACAATTTCGTTTTGAATACCGCTGTTCAAACACCTGGAGATCCTCGGAGTTTTCAAGTTATTAGCTTTATTCAGCCTTAACTTGATAATAATGTCTTAATGTTAGTGATTCTTCCACTTTTACGTTTAATTAAAATTTCAAGACAATCGGGGAACTTTAGTTGTCTTGCGATACAGTTATTTTTGGATCCTAATTGAATGTACACGAATCGATTGCGTGACTTGTCGCTGTGCGCCTCCGCCAAATGTGCAGGTATGACTAAACACTTCCCGTAAGAAAAATACATAGTAATAAATAATTATAATTCATCTTTAGTAATGCCAATACCTATAAGAAATTCCTTCACACGTAAGTTTCCCAGAAATGCTACAGTGCAAAGCAACGGAGCGGTAGCCCTTAAGGAAATTAATTAAACATTGTTAGAGAGTAATTACTTTGACTGATGACTGTTTGCAGAGGATCTGTCGACGAATTATATTTGGCAAATGTATGTGTATCAATGCGATTGCGCTAAAATGTCTATTCTATATTATTATCCATAAGATTTTTAAACTTTATCATAGAATGACAAAAAATAGCTTATATAAATAGGCAAAAAGTTTATTTAAACCAAGTACCTAAATAAAAATAAGTAACAACATTTTAAAATTGCGTAAAATTTTGATTCACTTATTAACTATTCATATGTGAGAGGAACTTTCCTCCCAACGAATAATGGAGAATTAAATATTACCATAAAACTAATAGTCCGCCCTGCATAAATAATGATGTTCCAGAATATTGAACTTTTAAGTAATTTATTTATAAATCAAAGTAATCTCCCCAACAATAGCTGCTAATAAAGTCCCAAACCCCGACTAATTTGCATTTTACCAACAACTCCAAGTTGCGTTCTCCTTCACCATTAAAAGTTTACACAGCACTTATTCAAAGACAATCTGTCAAATTAAAACGCAACGTCAATAACGTAACCAAATCCGGCGAATCACAGAAATTATTAAAGCGGGATGAAGTCGAGGGGAACGACAGAAAGAGAGCCTAGCTCTGGCTCTTTCACTTCTTCCCCTGGAATCGTTCGATGCAAATTGAAGAACATCTCTCTCCTGAATTATTTTAAAGTGAGGTTTAAGATTTAAAAGGTTTCTATCTTTCAACGACAAGACTGAAAGACTGAAACGAGGACGCGCTGATTTAAATCTGAGTGTCTTTTCTTGTTACAATTGAATGGTGCGTGGTTGTTGTATACATATATACGTATAACGTACGAGTCAACTACAACAACGTTTGATTTCGTGGGTTACAATTTGCGTGCAAATATAATTATATTGCCTATATAAATCTAATGAAATTATATTACATAAATATAAGTATAAGTAAAATGAAAAATAAACCAATAGGTAAAGCAGATTTAATATTTAGCAAAGATTAAGCCGCGCGCCTCCGCCAATTGTGCAAGTACATCAAACTGTTTTGTTTTAATTATATTTAATTGTAAATACCTAAAATACCTGTACCTACGTAAAAGCTTAAAAATATTGAAAACTGTTGTGATAGTTTTAAGAAAACTTTTAAGGCAAGGAATTAGTTTCTAGATGAAGTAGATGATACGTATACCTCCGTCATTGGAGTAAATTTCAAACATGAAGTTCATCTACATAGCCACGGAGATCTATCCGAGTTGAATGCAACAATGCAGTCCAAAGTTCACGAAGTGGAGCTTTTGGAAGGTGATATGTAGTAGCTCGGCCTGCCCCGATATTTCTATCGGCCACCGCAACAATGGCCGAGACGAGCATTGTATGCTCAGCGGCCGCAAGACAATGAGGATGAAAACAATCAGCATCACCATAGCGATGCACCGTCACCGCGGGCAACTAGATCCATATTACAATATCCATACACACAAAGAGGTTTTTTGCAATTTGTGAAAACTTTCAGTCATTGCATTGAAAATGTTCTGTTAATTGGCTTGTGTTAAAACATAGGCTGCGAGTGCAGATGATGATAGTCACGGTCGAAGCTTGAAATTTTACAAGGGGGTTAATTCTCGATACGGTAGATCTATGGGGAGAGGGCAATTTTAAATCGTGGATAATGCTTGCCAAAGGGAAGAAGGGTGCCAACTTCAAAATTAAATGAACTTTATTAAGTTATCATACATTCATACCTATAGCAAGCAAATTTGATATCTATTTGCCAAAAAAGATGAAAACTTAAATGTTCTGCAAAAAATGACTTACCCGGAACTATTAAATTTAAGGACTATGCCTCATAACAAAGATTTTTAATGCCCTCCTAAGTAATTATCGCTGCAGGAAAGAAAAAGACGCAACCCTTTTCTTGGTTAGTTAAACTTATAAATCATAGTGGAATCCAGACGTTCCCCAAGACATTTGAATCGTCGCCGAGTATTGTGTAATAATCAGAGTATGAATTATGATCCGACGTCAACCCTTCCTTCGTTCACGGCAAATACAGATGATTTAATTAGGCTTCAAGCAATCTGCAAATGGCTTAATTCCGATCTTAGATTATCTCTGCAATCTTAGCTATTGTAGATGAAGCAGCCGTGATACTACACATTAAATTCTGAAATAGCCACTTACATTGTTCGTTAATACCAACTTCGCAAAATTGTGATATAAATATCTACACCCCTGCTAGGTATAACTATTTCAATATCACTGATTTAGTGTTGCTTTTCGTCAATGTAATGAGTTCTTGCATAAGGTAAATTCAGAAAAAATAAATAAGTACAAAGACATAGAAACGTACTAATTTTTCATAAATTCGCGTTTCGGGACGAAATAATTAATTTTAAAACTGAATAACTGTTTAATAAGCGGCGTCGAAAAAACGAACTTTTCAAACTCGCGGCATTTGGCGAAAAAGAAACGAATTTATGTCCGAAGTTTCTCGCATTTTAATGATAAGTAATTATTTTAAAACTCGTGCAAAATAATACACAAAACTTCCCTCAACTTTAGTTTATAGCAGACGTTTAAGAAATGCATAAATTGCCTTGGAGTTTTGCGCTTTTGCAGAGAACACCGAAGCTTTATTCAAATTGCCACGTGGAGGAAATGTACTTGTATTAATTTTAATACCATGTAAATAGGTACACATAATTTTAACTTTTATGATATGTTTTCTTTGTACAGATGTCCACCAACGAGGAGTTGCCGCCACCCCCCAAACCAAGAGTATCTCCACTAGAATTTAGAAACACTGATCTAGTATCCCGACTATTAGCAGCTACACCGCCCTATCTCTACAACATGCCCTTAGTTCCAAACAGTTACTTCTTCAGCGAAATGTTGAGATCGTTCGTGCAAGCAAAAGCAGAAAACTCAAATCGGGCCCACTCTGCGTTGCAACATAGACGATCGAGAAAAAGATCTTGGGCCCAGATGAGAAGCGAATACTATCAAAAGGATCCACAGCACTTAGAAAAGCCCGAAGTACCTTCTACAAATTGGAACGCGAAACTATTTCACGAAACTAAAAAACCTGACCGTCCTCTGGAGTTAACAATTGAAAAACCTTCAAACACTAACGATGTTGATGTCAAAGGGGAGTCTAGTAGTGGCTCAAATTCTCTTGCCGATCAAAGAGTTGACAGCAACAACTGCTTTGCTCTTGATAAGCAAGATCTGCCAGTTCCTAGTTCGAATAGTCACATGCCAGTGATGTACCCGAATCTTCCACAAAATTTCAGCCAAGAATCTCATTCTTCAAATATGATTCTACCTCCCCCTCCCCCAATATGGTACCCCCCTTTGTATCCCACCCCTTACGGGATAGATCCTCTACATTTTTTCATAGACCTACGAGTTTCTGGCCATATTTACGATAGAAAAGGCAACAAAGATTCATCGTCAACAGTCGGAGTGAATTCGCCACCAATTAGTCAATCCTCTTCTACCCCATCAAATCAAATGCATAGCATTGAAAACCAAGTAAGTAAAGACGAAAAAATGCAAATAGTCCAAGATTCAAGAGATTTGTTCAAACAATCCAGACATTCCTCTGCTTTTAGCGTACCAGTTCCTTCGATTAATAAAAATGTGCCGATGAATCTTAGTAGCGACCGGTTTAGTCTCCAAATAGATAATCCAAAAGAAAAAATTAAATTCGATGTCAAATCTATGGGGCTCGATAAGAGTTGTAGTAAAACTAGCATTAATTACATAATGTCTAATATCAATAGTATATACAAAAAGCTGCACGAGGACAGTTTTAAAATGAAATCTGAAGGGCAAAACGACGAAAATGTTGAAATTTTGAGCACTAAAGAAGAAGAAACGGAAACCGAAGAAGAAAAGCAAAAGCGCGTTAAAGATTTGCGAGCACTGATTGGTTTGGAATTGGTTGTGGATTACATGAACCACTCCAAACCCGAACACCATCAAAACAACATTACATCCGAAGAAAGCTCCACAGATTTAGAATCGGCAGGAAGCCCAGCTGTAGAAGTCGTGGCCATAAATGAAGAACTAGTTCAGGATATATAAAGGAAAAGTATTATTACGTAGTTTCTATATTACTTGTTCTATACATAGGTATATTTATTTATTTTTTATTCATTGTTGTACTTTAGATATTAATTGGTAAAATGTAAGATTAGAAAACGAGAATACTAGTTTCATTAAATGTAAGAAAAAGTACTAGTTATTTCATTACACCAACTATTTACAGTTTTAAGACAAATGGATTCCCGTAAATGACCTATAAGTATACATATATTACATATATATACACTATATATATTGAAATGGAAGATTGTAACGTTAAATATGTAAATTACAATCAACATTAAGTTTTGTAATAACGACGAGTTGAAACTTTATTAGAAACCAACTTCAAGAAAACAAATGGCTTTAAATTGCCAATTTAAGCGTGGAAATGAAATGCAGCAGTGTCTCCTATCAACAGTCTTTTATAATAATTCTAAATTCGGAGTGAATTATAAGTGATCGTTTTAAACTCTCAGGGGAAAATGCGAACCTTCGTTCCTCTCAGATGCTTTCCGTTTATCTCGATGTAATGTGTAGTCATTTGCCACCGCGGTATGTAAATGAGCTGATTTCCCTTGCTCGGAATAAATTATCTTTATGTAGGAGCTTTTCAATTCAACTATAACTTTTAAGAAGTTTTACATATTTAGAATTTAAAAGCGAGGGAGCCGGGCGTAAGCTAAGGATTTTCATTTTATCTTTTATGAGCGTCGAAATCTTCGTAAATCTTATTGTTGCATATAACTCCATTTATTCATCCTGAAATGAATTCATTCTCAGTAATGTATCTAAAACAGTTTAAATGTTACCGAAGCAAGGAAATAGGGTTTTAGAAAATTAGTGACGATGAAATAAGAATTAATATATTTCATATTCCGTCCTTTTTGTTCCGAAAGAATAATGTGCCTTTCAGTGTGACCACATTAAGTTTGTACAAATTTAATCGGATTAAAATTAAGCCCAGGGCATTGTTAAAAGCGTATGCAAATGTGGCGGTTAGCATAGGTTACGCGAGGCGAGTGCATGTGGCCTCAGCTTTTCAACATAGTATGATGTAAAATGTGTAAATATTCACACATATACTCGAGCCACACTTGAATATTCATGAGACTGGGCCAATGTTTTATCCGCAAATATTAGCGCGGATTTGCACGTTCCGGTTAAAGGATTATATTATATCAAAGCTTTTTAGTCACATCCTTTGTGTTCTTATACTTGATGTATTCCGCATAAAGAAGTGATCCGTGAACCGCACACGCTAGTGCTAAAATATATCGATGTTTTTTGCTTATTTATTACAAAAAATTTAGCGAGGAGATGTTGGAATAAAAAACCATTATAATTTGGTTTTCTGACTAATTACGTATGCACACGATAGAGCCTAATATCAAAGCACAAAGACAAAAAACTAATCGATAGTTCTAGAAGGTGGTTGCATTCAAAGTATAAAATTACATCATCACCAAAAATTTTATGGATACACATTAAATTTTCCGTTCCAGCTAAAAGTGAGTGAGAAAAGATCAACAAATATCAAGCGGCGTCTAAGAAACTTTTACATAAATCTTACTTTTATTGCACGAAGTTAATCATTTGAGCTCCTCTCTTTGTCCGTTGTTTGCTTTAAATATTAGCTCATAAATAAATTTAACAAAAACGTATTTTTGCTGTCAGGCACCCGACAATATAATAATGATATCATTTCCTCGGCTTCACGTGATTTATAGGGCCCACATAAATTAGGGAACTTTCAAACTTCAAGTGCGCTCGTTAATTTCTGCGAGAGGAAAGGTAAGGGAAAATTTGTTTTCTAACAAAAAGTGCAAGTGACTAACATTAAATATTGAGTAAAATGCCAAATTGGTTATAAAATGTAATTTGATATCTTCATTAATATATTAATGTAACACTCTTTCAAACTAATAGGTTTTCCATTTTATAATAATTAGTATATACCTAATGCCAATCACTGCTTTCCAATTTTTATTATATGCTATTGATATAAGTATTTATTATGGGATCTATAGAAAATATCTATTATTTACCCAAGAGAGAAAATGAGAATTAAAATATTGGTCAAAAGTATAATTCCCGTTGCCTGTGTGTTGATTGTTATGAATTGTGGTGAATACTACTAGTGGATTTGCGATTTTAACAGGCACAATATATTCCATGATTTTATACAAGTGCACACGCATGTATGAATATACCGCACGGCGAATCTAACAACCTGTTACTTCCGGTACAACACCCCAATAGAGTCTTATGGCTCGTTCGTACAGTTGCAATAAAATTACGAATTTAATATTGGAAGCGCATAGTTAGATCAGAGAAACGGCGCTTTTATTAAATTTGCCTGTATCTCTTGTGAATGTGAAATATTCTTACATTTTGAGCAATTCAATATTAAAACTCCTGAAAGGCAGTACTCGTGTAAGTATACGAAATAGATTTTTAAATTTCTATATGATTTAAGCCGCATAAAATACAATACAGGAATGTAGAGGATCGTATAACACAATGAAATGCAAATGTGATTTTTTTTAAATTTATTGAAACTAAACTACATTTACTGGGAATCTTAAAAGTTAAAGAGTAACATACATAGACCATTCAAGTTTATTAAAATAAAAAATGATACAGAATAAAAATAATGAGATTTTTTTAATGAGTAACATTAATATTATAGTTAATTATCTATCTATGGAGTATGTAGAAAATGCGAAAAATTGTAACATCTTTACTTCTTTCCCTGAAAAATATATATATCATCAAATAAACTAAAGGTGAAGTCATTTATTGTTTTAATTAGGTATTTGTATAATGCGGTAAGATAAAAAATTTTAACAACAGTTTAGATATCCAAAGTGAGGCATAAAAAAAGTGTTTTCTTTGATTGTTGAAGACTTCCTCTTTCCTTTTTATACATCAGTCACTTCAAATTACCCAACACAGCAAGCAAAATAAAACCTAACTACGTTTTCAAAAATACTTCAACTTTCATATGTCACATTCTACATAATTTCCCTTGATGGGTATAAATAAAAACAGAAAAAAATAAATATAATTACCAAATATTTGCATACACTAATTAGACATGCTTTTTGTTTCTCTGCAAAAATACCAGAAAAAAATTAAAAATTATGGAAATATATAAATACAACACTCCATAAACATGAAATTGCCTATGTGGGTATAAGCCAGGGTGGATTAAAGGTAAAAAAGATTTTATTTTATAAAATGTTTTATTTGGTGTATTAAAATATTTAAGTGCACTTAATTTTTCAACATAATAATAATATAATTATGGAATTATATTTTTCAAAGCAAAAGGTTTTAAATACGGAATCATAAAATAAACAGGGTTGATTCAAAAGACATTTTTTTCACAACGATCTCCACCACCGCATCAATTTATAATTTTTAGTCCGAAACTCTCACATATTTACTAAATCACCTTAGAACCGATCACCTGCCCCTTCACACTTACTTGCTCAGAAAATAGTCTTGTTTATACTTATATTATTATATATATTATTTGATTCACCCTCGTACATATGAAAAGTTAAACTGCACAGAATTTTTGAAATTAATAATTACAACGTTATGTAATAGAAAACCTATCATAGGCAAATTCATCTTCTAAGTCAACAATAATTACTCAGAATTTATATATATTTATATCTTACCTTATCTTTGTGCTTATTGCTATCAGTTAAACCAGCTACTTTTGATCTTTCTTGTTCTAACAAACCATGGAGTCGAGTAACTTCTTCAGTTAACTCATTTTTAACGGAATTGAGCCTTTCTAATTCCGATAATACGTCTGCTTTATCTTTCACTAAAATGTCATTTATGATAGAAACCATCTGCATATACATAATATAATTTTTTCAGATAACCAGTTAGCTCATATAATGGTTTTTGAAAAAAATGTCAAGGGTTGACTAAGCTACAGGACAATTCAAAGAAAGGAAGAAAAAACAACTGATTGTGCCTGTCCAAAATGCAATGCTTTTTTTATCTTTTTCAGAGAATTAGGATAATTCCCATAGGTCTCTGAAATGTTACATTATGTTACGGGGAGCTGGCCTATAAACCTACTACACGATACTATTGTATAGAATAAAGCAGTTAAGATTGACATTCATTGGCTACAGCACCACCCTAAAAGATTGTAGAATAAACCCAAGAAGATGCCATTTCAGGCACAAATCTACAACATTTTTCCATGTCAATTGAGCAGTCTGGTTATCTGTGGTTTTACTTACTTTCCCCATGCCCCAGCATATCACATAAAGCCTTGTTTCGAGATTTGACTGTTTTTAATTCTTCCCGGAGAGTTTGGTTTTGTAACAGCAACTTTTCCTTTTCTTTCCTTTCTTTCATTAACTTTTCCTTGAAAACATAATTTGTTATAAACATTTCATAAAAAATATTCATGAAAATACTTGTACATGAAGCGAGTTAACACATTCAGTGCATATCATGCCAGCCGCTATACGTAAATAATGCGCTAGGCACGTAAAACATAGTGTACATGTTAATGCAAAAATCTAACAAACAGATATTTATCTAATAATTTTTATGTACCTCATATTGAGCTATAGTAATCCTTTCGTCAATATTTACGTCTTGTTCCTTTCTCTTTATAATGACTTTCTCTTTATTTAATTCTTGTTGTGCCTCCATCGCAACATTTTCGAAAAATTTGTTATTTTTAATCTCAACCTTTTCTTCAAGGACAGTGGCTGAAACAATTATTGTAAATATTACTATCGTTTGGTTTAGGTATAAACTAACAAAAAGTAGAGAAATTTAAGATGTAACTTACTCTTTTCATTACTGACTACATTTCCCAGAAACTCGTTCAGAGGAATTGTTTTGTTTTTCTTCTTTTTATTGCCTGATTTTTTATTCTCAATAGTTTCTTGTAACTTAGAGGCATTTGTTTTTTCAATTTTTTCATACTCAATCTTGGATAACATAATAGCTTCATGTAATTCACCTTCATATTGGTCTTCTACTAAAGCATTATCGATTTGCTTCCATTCTTCCCACTGCTTATCTGATAGAACTTTCTTCTTTTCCTTTTTTCCTGCAGACTGTTAACAAAAAAATATATTTGTTAAAGACCTCTTTAAAATTGCAGTTTGGAGAGCTTTTTTTATGTACCAGTTTAACACTATTCAATACATTTTAAAGTATTCAAAAATGAATTGAATACTTTGTTGTTATAAATATTTAATTTCATTATTTTTCTTTAATGTTTCTCTTATCAGTAAACATTATAAAAAAGAAACATATATATTTTTACTTATTTGATAACTACACATTGCATCGTTATATTTACAAAACATTTCAACGTTTGCTCCGGTGTAGAATTTCGTTAAAAACAACTAAAATAAAATAAGAATGTTTAAATGATGTCTATCATCCAATTACACTTAGCAAATTTGAAAATGTAATATTTTGCTTCAAATTTATTTGGAAATATAGAAAATAGCTATGAGAATTAGTTATACATCATAACAGTTGCATACATTTATTCATCGTTCATATGAAATGTTGGTATCTATCACATTTACAGGCGATAAATATTAATTTGATACAATAAACTTGTGTAGGCTACATATCTCAAATTGTTTCTGACATAACGGTAATATGTTTTTATATTTACCGGGTAAAATGTATCGACCTAAGTCGTAAAATAAGTGCAAAGTCCCTAAGTTCAGAAAAATTTTTTTTTAAAAATTACGATTGCTTTAAGCCAATGTTAACGAAATGAGTTAATGTTAAAAATCAGTTCCCAACATATTTACTTAGAGATCCATTCAAAAAATTGCAAACCCACTTGTTTCGTCACTTTTTTCGCCCCAGTCTCTTTGGTTCCACCCTTTTCCTGTTTTTTAAGTTTATCTTCGATTTTCTTTTTCACTTCCCTTGATTTTGGCGTGGGAGATTCATCGTCTTCAATATTCAAACAAGAATACCGGGATGGTACTGCAATATTCATTTTAAAATAAAAATTTGAGGCTAATTAACTCGTTGAATCCAACACAACTAGAGGAAAACACCGGAGAAGTAGAAAAAATAAACAGTTGAGTTGTAGGGGTGGGTAAATCGCAATGAAATTTTAGAATAGAAGTATTCGATTGACACAAATTAGACTTTTAGTACCCTTAATTCAAAAAGATGGTGGAATAATTAGTTGTAAAAGCAGTAAAAACCACCCCACTTTGAATGTTTTGCTGTTTTGTAAAGGTTTTCTTTAGGGATAATTTAAAACTTTTTAACCATCCCTCACTTGGTCAGCCAAAGTGTGATCTAACCTAACCTACGGTTCACTAACAGTTGACAGCTGATAGCAGCGCCACAAACGTCAAATTAGACGTATGCAACTGTCAATATCACTGGTATAAAAAAGCTGATTCACGATTGTTCAACTTTACGCTATTTAAATTTGCTTTAAAAGTCGTCATAAGTTTTGATTCATTTTTAGTTTCAAGATTGTGTCTTCATAATGGCTGAGAGATTGGATATTATACTGTTTGGAGCGACAGGTTTTACGGGAAAACATACAATTCCTCAAATAATGAAGTTTGTTAACATTGGACCACGGACTTTGACTTGGGGTATCGCCGGCAGAAGCGAACAAAAACTAGAAGATGTACTTAAAGAAGTACAGGAAAAAACCGGTTAGTTCTTTTCTTTCATTTTCTGCTTGGAACTATGAGGCCTATGACCATGTGTCATTCAATTATTTTATTTCTGTTTAAAGTTCGTAATAATAAAATACACTACCTCCTTTGATTCCTTACTTGTCATGTAGTGATGTAAAAGATCAACGGCAGCCAGATCAACAATATACGTAAACTGAAAAGAAATGAAAACTGCCATCTCTCATGCAGCAATTGATTATTTTGAACAGTACAATTTAATATTTATCTTACTGTCATAACTTTTAACATGTTAATCTCAACTGTCAACCACGTGTCGACAATTGCTCGTTCTATCTCAGGACGAGGATGGACTGTAGTTGACTAATTTTAAGTAAGATAATAGACTCTTTCACGGTGACGATCCCGGATCGATTCGGGATCAGTTTACGAACTACCACACTGCGTATGTGGCGTGAGAAAGCAATAGGAAATTTATTCTAACTACGTTGGAAAGGGTCACATATATTAAAGATATTTTCCAGAATAATTCATTTTAAAATATTAAAACTTTGTCGTTATTCAAATCAATTATGTTATAGAGTAAATAAGCACTACAGCATGCATTTATAATTGTAGGAACTGATTTGAAAGAAATTCCCAAAATAGTAGCAGACGTTAAAGATGAAGCCTCTTTAAAAGCAATGGCCGGAAAGGCCAAATTAATTATTAACTGCTGTGGACCATATAGATTCTTTGGTGAACCTGTAGTAAAAGCTTGTGTGGAAATGGGCACTCATCATGTAGATGTTAGTGGTGAACCCCAATATATGGAGAAAATGCAACTCCAGTACCATGAAGCTGCTGAAGAAAAAGGCATTTATATTGTTAGTGCTTGTGGATTTGACAGCATTCCAACAGATATGGGAATTGTTTTCATGGAAGAAAAATTTGAGGGTATGGTCTTCATATTTACAAAATTATCCATTTAATCACTGTCACCTGATTTTATAAAATTATTTCAATGACAATCTTGCTTAAGATTAAAAAATGTACTATTTTATTACAAATTTGCTATTTTACACTTTTTTCTCAGGAACCGTTAATTGTGTTGAAACTTACTTAAAGTCAGGTAAAACTGGTGACACGTCTGGACCTTCTATCAATTATGGCACTTGGGAATCTGCAGTCTATGGCCTCGCTCATGCCAATGAATTGAAAGATCTTAGGACTAAACTCTATCCACAACGTTTGCCAAATTTTACTCCAAAATTAAATGCAAGGTAACACTGCAAATCGAATCATATTACTAATGATCTAATAATAGACAGAAAATGTTGACAAAGAATTTTTGAATAATAGTTTGAAATGTATGGATAATTTTTCCGAGAAAAAAAATTCTTGAATAAATTGTTTCAAAATTAAGATTAAATATAAAAAAAATAGATAACTGAGGTCCTGAAATAATATATTTTTCAAGAACATTGTTAATTTTAAAACATTGTGTGACATACATTTCAATAAACATAAGTAACTTTTTTTAAAAAGGTTTATACAGGGTGGTCCAACTAAGAAGGCCCACTTAAATTACAGCGTTAATAACAAAGTTAGAACAATAAAACTTGCAGGATTTACTCAGCACCTAAAGAGCTCCAAAAAACGCTAGTAGTGTTTTGTTTTGCCGCGCATAGTTTTCGCGCAAGCGCACTTGGATCCATAAAAATGATGATGAAGATGAATTTTTTTTTACATATTTTAAATCGTCAAGTAATTCTGCATACAATGGTATAAACATTTCTGCAAAAAAATGGCGGATGGCTGAAAAACACGTATTTAATATTACGGATTTGTTTATCAAGTTAGGACAATGAAATTTCCAAATATTAATTCTGCACATAAAGGGATTAAAAACACCCCAATAACTTTTTACTCTGTGACATTTCGTTTCCGCGCAAGGGCACATAACTTTTAAAAATACATAGTTTTCAAGGTGCTTTTATTATTAATTCTAATCCCCAGAATGATTATGCG
>JAWQRP010001604.1:0-18392 GCA_033557875.1 Quadriops clusia | reverse complement strand
TAAGAAGGGTGGTCAGTAATATTGTCGCTTCTGCCTTACTTATCTTCAAAAGGTCTAGATCGTCTATTGGGTAAGAG
The DNA here is from genome assembly GCA_033557875.1 of Quadriops clusia. Classification (NCBI taxonomy): domain Eukaryota; kingdom Metazoa; phylum Arthropoda; class Insecta; order Coleoptera; family Hydrophilidae; genus Quadriops; species Quadriops clusia. The sequence continues at coordinate 18,315 of JAWQRP010001604.1, read as the reverse complement.
GTTATCCCAACAGAAGAAGATGAAACACTAGCATCTGGTCTAAACCTAAGATGTTATTAAATCTTTAACTGGTTGCACCGACAGAACTGTTGATATCGAAACCCTGAGCCATTGCAACGCAATTCACGAGCGATGAAGAATGCACTAGAAATCGATTTTCCATTTTTAGCAAGTACCTCTTTGTGTATCACTTATATTACATTTAACAAGTTATTCTATTTTAGATACTGAATCTGGCATACAGGCTGACTTGTTGAATGTGTAACGCAAAAATTCCGGCGTTGTTTGATCTTCCAAGAGACAGCAAAGAAGCGTCAGTTTTTATGTTACACATTCATCTGAATACCCTTTGGATGGACCAAATACACAGATGGAAATAGACAATGAAAGTTTTGTTAATGAAGTAGGTAGAGGAGAGAAAAATACATTAGGACCAGGTAAGTCTTTAAAAATTATTATTTATATACTTCCATGTGGTGAATTCGCTTCATTTTCAGTCTATCGTCACTACAATTCAGGACTATCGAATATGAAAATCACTACTTTTCAGGAGACTAAAATAACTGTTTCAGTTTAGAATGTGAAATCAGGGTTTCACTGATATTGGACCTTTTCAATGGGACTAAACATTCGTGACTTTGCTATTGTAGCCTACCAAGTGCAACCCAAATCTGACATAAAAGAAATCAAGATTTTTCACATTCGATAGTTCTGCATTGCAGTGACAATATGTAGTATTTAATAGATCTTTAAGAATTTTGAAAATGATGTGCTTGAGAATTTGGCCTCCTATCTATATTTTTAAAAAGTAAGATAAGAAAATGACTTTAAATTGTTACTCGTCACAAATTAAGTTTGACTACATTACCTAGACAATAGTTGTACCCTGATTCTTGTCTAGGGCAAAATAATTCTGTTCGATTTTTATTGAATTAATTAATAAAACGATATATTTTCAAAAATTGAGAACTGCAGGAAAGCATGTTCAAAAAGTACTTATTATTATAATTTAATCACGAATTTCAAAAAGGGCTCATCTCGGAAAATTTTCAAAATGTTATTTTTCCCTGGATTTCATGTTCAGGTATATAACAATGGTTACGAGTGGGAGTAAAACAATTTAAAACTCTGAGAAAAGCATTTTTCGAAATTCATGATTCAATTCATGTATTGTTTAAATTTGAAAATAATAATGTAGGAATCAAATAAGAATTAGGCAAGAATCATAGTAAATGTGCTTTTCACCTATGGGACATCTCCGGCAGGAGACATTTATTTTTTTATACTGCTGAACATTAAAATCATTTTAATTGTTACAGGTGTAGTTTTGGAAAAGGTTTTTTGAAGAGAAATCCTTCAACCTAGCAATAATGGACTGGTTTCGTCAAAGTGAACTGAGATACCAAAGATGTCACAACTATAATAAATATGAGATATGAGAGCATTGTCCGAAATTTTCCAAGTGTTGAATTTATAATAAGTTTTAAAACGAAACTTATTATAAAGTCAGCACTTGGAATTTTGGATAATGCCCTCGCAGTAAATATAAAATATTCAAACATCACCTCACTTAATTACGTTCATTCATGCTACATGAATGTTACATAGAGAAACGTTATTGAAATGTCACAAAGCGTGTAAAATCTAGGTAACATATATGCAAATCTTAGGTTACGTAACCGAGGCGGACATATCCTCCTAACAGGTGCCCCATTATTTGTGTATCTGTGCATGTCTCTTCAAACGTTACTGCGGTACAACGTTGCGTTTATGAGATATAAAATTTACAAATTTTTGCAAGCTGGGATACATAACTGTGGTTAATATACATAACTGTGGTTAATATATATATTATGTGGTTAATATCATCACATATGTTAATATGTATTTATTTCAAATTGTAGGGTTGCTTTCTAAACAATGAGGAGTGCTACAACAGAACGACATGTGTCGAAAGGGCAGCTGAGCCGAAAAACAATTTCTTGTTTTGCTGCTGCGAAGGAAATATGTGCAATCAAAATTTCACTTGGGACCCGAAACCTACAGAAATTCCGCCAGTAAAAGGTTTGCATAGTTTTTTTTTGTTTAATATTCAATTATAAAAATATACATTCATTTTGGAATTAATGTCAAGTATAATTATTTATTATATTCGATCATTATTATATTCAATCTTTGTTTTTTTTTTCTATTATATTACAACGTTGTGTATTTTAGCAGTCCCAGAAGTAGATGACAAACCTGAAGTTCCTTATGCATGGATAATAAGCTGCTGTGCTGTCGTCTCAGTTACAGTTATCGTGATCGTTTTAGGGTTGTACATGTACAACAAACACAAAAGCATGTTTAATGAGGTAATAATGATTTACTATTATTATTTGTAAATATATATATTATTATTATTATATTAATATTATTTGTTACATTAAATGTTGCCTAATGATCATTTTTAGTTGCCCACAATGGAACCTACACCAATGCCTCCACCATCACCATATTTAGGCTTAAGGCCAATCCAGTTAATAGAAAAGAAAGCCCAAGGAAGATTTGGGTCCGTTTGGAAGGCCACTTTCAAGAATGAAGAAATTGCTGTAAAAATTTTTCCTATACAGGTAATAAAAATTTTTCCTATACAGGTAATAAAAATTTTTCCTATGCAGGTAATAAAAATTTGTCCTATACAGGTAAAAAGACTTTCGTTAATTTTTCGTTATTTGCACATTGACCCTTTATTTGAAAATTTTATCATATGAGTCTCTAAACAAATACATTTTTATGTAAATAAGTCCATAAAATCGGTGAAAAAATGTTTTTAACATCGTAGAAAAATATATTTTTAAAATTCCCATCAGCGACTTATACAATCGTTTGTTGGTTGCCTATACTGGTACATATTCCCCATATAGGCTTGTTTATTTATAATATCACAAATAAATTATCTGTGATAATATTCTCGTAAAACTTGACGAGCTAAGTTAAAGTTTGAGATATAAATAATTGACAATAAAAATTATTTTACTGTGTTTTTTTTTTTAAATTAGGATAAACAATCTTGGGTGCAAGAACAAGAGATATTCAAGCTACCCCTCATGGACCATCCGAACATTTTGCATTATATCGGAGTCGAAAAGCGCGGAGACAATCTGCAAGCAGAATTTTGGCTGATAACTGCTTATCACGAACGTGGCTCTTTATGCGACTTCTTGAAAGCTCATACTCTTACATGGACTGAATTATGCAGAGTTATTGAGACAATGACAAGAGGTAAGACTAACATAAAACAAATAAAAAAAATTATACTAATATAAGTAAATAAAGAATAATAATATAAATAAAGATTGTTTATCTTTTATCCAGGTTTAACGCATTTACACGAAGCCACACCAGGGAAAGGGTATGGCGAATATAGCAAACCCTCTATAGCACATAGGGACTTTAAGAGCAAAAATGTGCTATTAAAGAATGACATGACAGCTTGCATAGCTGATTTTGGACTGGCTTTAGTTTTTGAATCCGGAAAATCGTGTGGCGATACTCACGGCCAAGTAGGAACAAGAAGGTAAGTTAATTATACAATAAAAGTAACTACAGTAAAAATGAGTGATTTTACAATGGATTATACAACCACCTATAAAACTAGATCATCCATTATCATCAATGTTATCATGATTTTTCAATGTTATCATCATTTTTCAACGTAATCATAATTTTTCAACGTTATCATTATTTTTCAACGTTATCACCATTTTTCAATGTTATCATCATTTTTCAACGTTATCATTATTTTTCAACATTATCATTTTTCAACATTATCATCATTTTTCAACATTATCATCATTTTTCACAGATATATGGCACCGGAAGTCCTCGAAGGTGCGATTAGTTTCACGTCAGATGCATTTTTGCGCATCGATATGTATGCCTGCGGATTAGTGCTTTGGGAACTGGTCTCAAGGTGCACGGCACAAGATGGACCCGTTCCTGACTACCGATTGCCATTCGAAGAAGAAGTGGGGCAACACCCCACTTTGGAAGATATGCAAGAGTCTGTGGTGCAACGGAAAGTTCGCCCTACGATTCCGCAAACTTGGAGGAATCACTCCGTAAGTTCAATTCGTTCAAAATAGTTGTAGATGAACAAATTTGATAGCATTACTCAAAAAATTAAGTGATTATGGAATCTGAAATACAAACATACTTAAAACGGTTTTAATCAATTCATTATTGATCATATTAATAAAATTTTTCATTATATTATAATGATTATAATAATAAAAAATGATTATACAATATTATGTTCCTCAGGGATTAACAACATTGTGCGACACGATGGAAGAATGCTGGGACCATGACGCAGAGGCGAGACTGTCGGCCTCCTGCGTCATGGAGCGAGTGATGCTGCAGAAGAAATATCAACAAGTGCCATTAGGAATAAGAATTGAAAATGATACTCCACTTAATGTTAATAAAGAGAACAGTATTTAGAGCAGCTATTTTATTTTGCAGAGCGGTACAACTCCCCGAATCTTAAAGTTACTAGATACCTCGTAAAGCAAATGACTTGAACTGTATAATGAAAATAGAAATGTAAGTACCTTTACAATATTATATTATAATTCAGTTTTTATACTTCTCGCTTTTTTTTATTCAACCATTTTTCTGTTGCTCCACCTTTTTTCCCTTTTCTTTAGCCGAGGAAGAAGCGAAGGAATAAAATACTTATTTTTAGTGTAATAGACTTGTTTATTGAAAAACTGACATCTCACATTGTTCAAGGAGGGAACCTAAAATACCTCGACGTTCGTTAATGTTGTAATAGTAATGTTATACATATATATTCGGAAATGATTATGTTGTAGGATCTCACAACAAAATTACACGAGAGTTTGTTGCGAATTTAATATTTAATATTAATAATAAAAATTAATATTAATAAATATTAATAATATAAATTAATATTAATAATATAAATTAATATTAATTGTAATTAATGAATAATATTAAACGAATTAATATTAATCCAACGTTGATACCTTATCAATTTCTTTAGGTTTAGAGGAAATTATTTAAACACTAATTTAAATTCTAACTAATAGTAATTTAGATATCGAACAAGATTGTTATACCAAATATATGGTTATACCACTAAGTATATGATTATATCACATATGGTTATACCAGATATGGTTATACCAGATATGGTTATACCAAATATGGTTATACCAGATATGGTTATACCAGATATGGTTATACCAGATATGGTTATACCAAATATGGTTATACCAGATATGGTTATACCATATATGGTTATATCACATATGGATATATCACATATGGTTATCCCACATAAATGGTTATTCTACGTATAAATAGGTCTACATAATTAATGATAAATAGGAAAATGCAAACTCGTACATGTGACCGAGGGAGAAAGTAAATAATTCGGGCTGTGGACGTTATCACAATACAATAAGAACATTTTCAGAAACAACAATAGAAAAAGTGTAAAGGAACGATTTGTTCTTAAATAAAAACTATAAAAACTAGTTGGTCAGTCGCTCTACTGGATCAGTATTACTCTACTTACAAAACATATAAAAATATAGGTCAGTACCTTCCTTCTCAAAAATTCAAGTCTTCTCTAGCTAGTATTTTAATATTCACGTAACATTGAGACACTTGATAAGAAGTTAATTCAAGTCAGGTTAATGATTAGACTACAGATCCTTATGTGAATACTCAAAGGACTTTGAACTATGAATGGGGATTTAAATTTTGTTTGGCACGATCTTTGCTCGCAGTAAAGCGATCGTTTGCTGGCTTATCGGCTCGGTCGGAGACTCCGAGTCCGAACTCGTTCCGAACGGCAGAGTGCTCTTAGTAGCGTTCGAGTTGGAAATCTTCGAGTTGAAGACGTTCTTTATGTCGGTGTTATCTAAAATAGATTATAATTAAATTATCTTCCTCATGAGATTGTCTTCATTTGTGCAGATGCATTCTGGGCTTACGTACATATTTTGTTTCCGTTTCCTAAGTCTACGTTGTCGATATGATATTTGGCTGCAAGAGCAGCGAGTTGATCTATTTCTGCTTCATCATCTTCCAAGCTCGAGTAGCTTCCCGTGGTTGCATCACCTTCTGATGAACCTTTTGATCCTTTATCCCCGATATCTACTTCTGCTTCTACTTCTTCCTAATTGCATGAAAGTATGTTGCTTTACAGAATTATAATTGTTTGAGTATATGTTAAAAAGATTGTTGTATGTTATAAAATTATTATCTTATAAAATTATTATCTTACAAAATTATTATCTTATAAAATTATTATCTTATAAAATTATTATCTTATAAAATTATTATCTTATAAAATTATTATCATATAAAATTATTATCTTATAAAATTATTATCTTATAAAATTATTATCTTATAAAATTATTATCATATAAAATTATTATCATATAAAATTATTATCTTATAAAATTATTATTTTATAAAATTATTATTTTCAAAAAAGTACATACATCCTGTCCTTCACTGTAATCATCAGAGCTACTACTATCATTTTCTGAGTTACTTGAACTACTACTGTCTTCGTTTTCTTCATCACTGTCAATGCTACCAGCTTCCTCATTTGCCACTAATGAGAAGAAATAATAACAATCAATTTGTTATTATTAATTTATCACTACTTACTCATTTGGAGCTTATCGATGATAAGGGGATAGAATTCCTTAGCAGTAGCATTATTAGGCTCATATTGTAGAACTTAAAAAATTCATTAGTTTCATTTTAACCACATGTAATAGTGCTTTAACCGCATATATGTGCTTCAACTTAAGAAAAAACATTTTTTATTTTTTAAAAAGAACTTACTTAGTTTGCAATACTTTAGGGCAGTCTCATAGTCTTTCAACATCACAGCAGACAAAAACTGAAATTTGAAATAAATATTGAAACAAAATTTGAAACAAAACTATTAATTAAGAGATGTATTTACACAGTTTATATTTCATTTTTTCATTTAATTACCTCAGCAAGAAATTCAGTTGGGGCTGAAATACTTTCATCAGCATCAGTATATTCACTCAAGTCTTCATTACTGCTTGAAGTAGGTTTTAAAGTGCCTATGTTTCCATTATCCTCAGTCGTCATTTCGCAAAGAGTCCTGAAAGTGTCGATTAATTTGCTATTTTATTCTAATTATTTTTTAAATTTGTTTCAAATCTTTTCTTTTGTATTAAATCTGTGTTATATTATAAATCAACCCTCAGTATTTCAGAATCAATTCTCCAAATGCTTTCTCCGCTCCACATTGAAGACGTAAATATTTATATCTTCGTGATGTCTATAGGGTAAAGTGCGTGACAAGTCGTGAGGGGTTGTTTTAATTTTTTTTTTTTCGTAAATAAAAGTGTTTTAAATGAAGTTCTTACCTTTTGGAGAATCCTTTTATAAAATTGCGATTTAGCACAACTTTTCACAGATTTTCTCGTGCTGGCTTTTGCTTGTTAGGCCATTTAATTGTTGACGTTTTAGATGCGCACTCACTAGTTTACTGCCACCGAGGGTTTGAGACTGGCGTCGCGACGCTGCGCGTCTCTTAGCGCCCCCTACGGCCAAATATGCCAGCGAGAGGAATCAATACTAAATATTTTACGTCGTCGTTTTATGGAGATTTAAATGATATTAATATTAATAATATTATTGATTTAAATGATATTAATATAAATAATATTATTGGTTTAAATGATATTAATATAAATAATATTATTGGTTTAAATGATATTAATAGTTCGCAAATCACATGTAATTCTTTTGTTGGTAAAGAGTTAATAATAATTGTTATCCCAGAGTCTCTCTTTGAGCAAATTTATGAGACGGGAGTAATAAACGAAACCGTCAGTAATTTTATTTCATTTCACAAATATCCAAAAAAATATAATAAAATAAAAAAACTCCTAAATATAAAACAATAAAAAAAATTAGTTTAAGTAAAGACAAATATTCGCGAATTTATATCTAATGAAAATTATTTGAAAAGAGCAAGCTTAAATACCAAATTAAAGAATGACGTGAACGCATAAGGAATTAGGGAATATCCAGGAAATTGTGAAAACATGTAAAAGTATTGAAGCATGCTAAAGACTTGAATGAAACGTGTGTAAATAAGTGGTTAAATATTGACAAATATGAAATTGCATATAAACAAACAATTAACACATGATGATGTAATCTAAAGTGTAGTAAAATTTAATACCTACTCACAATCAGAAGAAAAACTATAAAAAATTGTTAAAAGCCAATATACATTTATATATATATATATATATTACTAGACTTTTATAAGTATAGATTACTATTATTATTATTATTATATTAGGAATAATTATTATTGGTTTTAATATAATATTATGGTATTAGCCAGTAAATTTTATTTATTCTTTTCTTACATTTCGCCGAATCTTATTATATACTGGTTTGGTCGGTTTTTCGGAAGTGACCCTTAAATAGATGTGGTTAGATGTACAGGGTGTTTAAATAAAACATGTTTACAAAAAATTCAAACTTCATACCGCTTCTTTGATATAGTGTACACATACTGTCCTTAAGAATTACGTCATCTAGTGTAATACTGACGAAGTGGTTACAAGCAAGGAAAACTAAAACAATATAGATATGATGCTTATGCAACCCAATATCCTTTCCTGTCGCGCCGACTAAAAAATGTATAAACACTGACATTAGAAATTAGTAATGTGTGCTGTTTCAAAGAGGCGGTATGTTTTGATTTTTTTATAAACATGTTTTATTTAAACATCCTGTACATAGTGTAACGATATACATACGTAGGTATAGCGATTTGCAGATAAAGTGAGATTCTAGCGGTAGACATGTTTATATATAGTATTTATCGAATCCTCTTATTTATTCTAGAAATCTAGAAATCAAAAAATGCAAAGAAAACTATATTACAAAAGTTCTTAAAAACTTTATTCCACATCATACTTAAAACATAAACTATCAATTAAGCAACAAATGTATATAACAATATAAAGCTTATTTTATAACATATACATATTAAAATTCTCTATTGGAACGATCGCCCTTTCGATACAGATTTCAGGGACATAAATATTTTTGTATGTACGTAAATAAAATTATTTCATATTATTGTCTATCTACATGGATTCCAGGGTTTATTGCTTTGCCAAGTTTGATTTATTTTTAATTCACCTTTTTCTCAATGGGGGATACGTTAGTTTCTGGGAATAATACTCCTTGGCCACAACCCATGTCCATGCCGCTCCAGAATGCACGAGTGCCCTATGATAATAAAATGATGTGATAATAATAAAATGATATGGTAATAATAAGATGATATGATAATAATAAGATGATATGATAATAATAAGATGATATGATAATAATAAGATGATATGATAATAATAAGATGATATGATAATAATAAGATGATATGATGATAATAAAATGATATGATGATAATAAAATGATATGATGATAATAAAATGAAATGATGATAATAAAATGATATGATGATAATAATAAAATAAGAAATTGATTAAAGTAAAAAATATAGCAACAAAAAATAAATCAAAAAATGAAAAACAAAAATAATTACCTTTTCCATGTACGCTTTGATGTAGAAATTTCCGAACAATATAATGAAGGATAACATGTAGATAATCAAGGTGTAATGCATCCACAAGGGAAATTCGCAACCTGTTCGAATTCCGTTAATTCCTAGAACTAAGGCGCAAGTAAATTGTACCTGAAAAGTAAAATAATTAGTAAATAATAATTTTTTTTTCTATTACATCACATCTTTTTGTATGTAAATTTTTTGGCTCAAGGAAGAGACAATTTGCCAGTGTTTATAGATATATAACTATAGTTTGTGTTATATGTGGTGTTAGCAATGTTTGTATTAACAACTCTTATGGTGTTAATGAATACTCTAAATATTTATTCAAAACATTTGCTTTTTGAATGATTCATATGTAATAGGTATATATTATTATTATTAATATTATTGTTATGAATATTATTATTATGAATATTATTATTATTATTATAATAATTATTCGTATTATTATTCTAATAATTATAATTATTATTAATATCACTATTAATGACGAAGAGGCACATGTCCTGGAACGCCTTATCAAAAAATGAAATTTAATTTTTATACCTGCAGGTTAGAATAACAAGAAGTAATAACGGCATCCTGAGTAGGTACATAAACTACATATTCAAAAAGCTAATAACACGAAATTAATATTAATTTTATTACTACCGGATAGCAAATCACTTCCGCTCTTACGAGTTGCCCCATTTCAAATCAAAGACATAAACTTGAGGAGCAAAGCCGCTTAATTATTACTACTGTTGTATATTATTGTTCGTATGTAGAAGTAATGGCGGTTTTTGCTAATCTGAGACTTCCAATAAAGAAGAAGCAAGAAAGCAGGTTACAGCATTATTATTATTATTCAGCATTATTATTATTATTATATAGCATTAAATCTTCGATCATTTTTTCCTCGTTCGAACGAGGAAGAAATCGCATAAATTCGCTGTATGCACTTTTGCATTATGCCCGAGGATAATGGACCTGCTATACGATATGTGGCACAAACCACACAACATTCTGTGTCAATAGAGAGCCGAACTTGTTTTCAATTTGTGACTTGATTTCAGTTCTTGTTTTCAGTTCATTACTTCTTTTAAGTTCATTATTTGTTTTAAGTTCATTACTTCTTTTAAATTCATTATTTGTTTTAAGTTCATTATTTGTTTTAAGTTCATTACTTCTTTTAAGTTCATTATTTGTTTTAAGTTCATTATTTGTTTTAAGTTCATTATTTGTTTTAAGTTCATTACTTCTTTTAAGTTCATTATTTGTTTTAAGTTCATTATTTGTTTTAAGTTCATTATTTGTTTTAAGTTCATTATTTGTTTTAAGTTCATTATTTGTTTTAAGTTTATTATTTGTTTTAAGTTTATTACTTGTTTTAAGTATTTCGTTTAAGTTTATTACTTGTTTTAAGTATTTCTTTGAAGTTTATTACTTGTTTTAAGTATTTCTTTTAAGTTTATTACTTGTTTTAAGTTTATTACTTATTTTCAATTTATATTTTCATTGCGCCCGTGGCATGAAGTGAAATTATTGAAATGACCGCGAAAGAGTCCGTAATATAAATCTCTCGATTTTACGCATTATTTATGGAAACGATAGAGAAGGTTTATGTCGTTTTTCATTTCACTCCTACTATGTTGTATGCATGTATAATAATGCAATTTAATTAAAGCAGATATTAAAGCAAGTACGAGAGTTTCCTTTTGCGGTGTTAAAAATGTGTTGTTTGATGTTATTATTTGCTTTTAATTCGTTTAGACACGTATCATTGATTCATTAATTCAATAGTTCATTATATCAGTATTTTTTACTCACCATCTGAAGCATAGTTAAGTATTTCTTCCACCAAAGGAATTTTCCAACAGAAGGCCCTAAGGCTGCTAGGCCATAGTAAGAGTACATCAATACGTGAATAGCTGAATTCACCATGGCAGGCAAGAATGCTGAAAATAAATTAATTTGTTAGTTTTAAAAAATTAGTTGTTTTTTAAATAGTTTTTTTAGATTAGTTTGGATTACTTTTAAAGTCTGATGATTAAAACAAAGGGATGAACTTACTTGATCCACTTGGAACCCATTTGATCCCAATCCACCACAAAGAAAACATTGTAGAATGATGGTAAACGTGGAGGAATGTTAATTGTTGGTCTTTTTTCCTAAGGATGAAGAAGAAAGTGTCGCAAAACTCTAATAACTTTGAGAAGTAGTACCACCAGACTGCGTCAGTAATCTAGAAGAAAAATAATAATACAAAATAGGTAATAATAATAATAGGTAAGAATAATAATAATAGGTAAGAATAATAATAATAGATAATAATAATAAATAATAACAAAAATAATAGGAATTAATAATAAGAAATACCTGTAATTCATCAGGATGGTATCTTTGCCGACAAGGCTCGCAAATATAACTATATCTCAACCTAAATGAAGCAGTTAACAACTGTATAGCTATATAAAAGTTCAGAGCAGCCATAGCTAAATTGTAAGGTATAAGGAGCCATGTCAATTTAAAAGGACTCCTATTCTTCATGACCTTAGGTCCTGACCACACAATGAATAAATAAAGAACTGTGTAAAGAAGGGTAGGAGCTGGGGAATCTACTAAAGGCCATCCTCTAGTCCTAGAATCTGCAAAGCAAACATTATTATAAAATTTATTAGGTCATCACATATTATATGTGTTATTTAAATATAAATTATTTAAATATAAATTATTTAAATATAAATTATTTAAATATAAATTATTTAAATATAAATTATTTAAGATACTTATTTAAGTATACATTATTTAAGTGTTTATTATTTAAATATTACAAAGCAGTTTTGCCTATTACGATAATCACGAAAGCTCCAAAATTAGCTTACGCAATGTTACCAAAAACGCTCTATTAGCCAGAAGCAAGGTAGCTAGTCAAATCGTTAACTCGTCTAGTTGGTGATAACTTTCCATTTCCTTTCTAGCCCCTGAGGCGATGTGAGCGCAAAAATGCCCGAATCTCTTATCTGATTGATTGAGATATTCGTATTATTGCACATATTACGTGTATGAGTCTCAAGAATATAGTTAATTAGTTTCCGGTAACACTGCGGAACTAGCTCTAAAGAGATCAGTGAAAGTGGAAATTCATTCTCTTTTACTGCTATTCCTGTATGTGCTAAGTCATTGGCCTGAAATGTCTGATTCGCATTAATTATTTAAAAGTTACTGTTACATATTCTTACGTAACGATTGCTTGAACTTTTTCTTTGAGAGCTATCAATAAAGGATTAATGTTGAAAAATTATATGTTTGTTGAATGTGTATTAGAAATTTTTTTATGTAATATAACACTTGTATGTATGTATGTATGTTATAACATAGTATAATAGCGTGTCTATACTTTTTAAATGAAATATGATAACATACCTGATAGAGATAAAGTCCACAAATAGTACTCATAAACCCCCTTCGCAATACTTTGCGTTGAATTCAATATTGTCGCCATAATTGGATGGTTCCAATTTTCAGTCTGTAAGAGGACAAACACTACATATTCACCATTGCCCTAAAGATGTTAAAAATTCACTCAAAGTGTTCGAATATTCTTTAGATTATTTGCTAAAATGCGATCTGTTGTTGAGAAAATTAGCAGAGTTTGAAAAATCAAATTTTTGAAAATTCAGATTTTTTAAAAATCAGAGGTTTGAAAAAATGTGCTCAACGTATCGACAAAACTAGACTTAAAACTAAAAGCCAAGTTACAAAATGTTCGGAATTATTCTGAGTAATTATTACACAAGTTATCGAAAGTGCAATCTAATGCTTTTTGTACTTTGCTGATGCACCAACTCGAATGCAAACGATGTAGCTTTAATTAGTACACCTTCAATGTTGCTTTTTGTGCGATTTATTCGTTCGAGTTTGAATTTAAACTTAGAGTACGAATTCAAGAGCTCTAGAAAATAATTTAAAACATTGTAGGATATACCTACTTATAGTTTCAGTTTTTACTTAGAATTTCTGTTTTTATTTGGAATTTCGGTTTTTATTTAGAATTTCTGTTTTTATTTAAAATTTCGGTTTTTATTTAGAATTGTCCGGATTATTTCCTAGAGCAATTTCTGCGGTAATCAATCCGTTAATTAAAGTAAATTTACGGCAAGTTTAAAGCAAACGAGTTTACAGCAAAAATAACATCTGGAGTGTTTTTTCCTCAGTTCTACGAGCTTTTTGTCCAATGGAGAGATAGGAAAGCGAAACTTGTTAGTAGAGAATCGATATGAAAGCGAAAATAAACTTTGTTCCGCGAGCTGGCGAAAGTTACAAATGCAAGAAATTACAAATGCACGAAGATACAAATGCACGAAATTACAAATGCAAGAAATTACAAATGCACGAAATTACAAATGCACGAAATTACAAATGCACCAAATTACAAATGCACGAAATTACAAATGCACCAAATTACAAATGCACGAAATTACAAATGCACCAAATTACAAATGCAATAAATTACAAATGCAATAAATTACAAATGCAATAAATTACAAATGCAATAAATTACAAATGCAATAAATTACAAATTCAAGAAATTACAAATCCAAGAAATTATAAATCCAAGAAATTAGAAATCCAAAAATTACAAATGCAAGAAATTGCATTTGTTTGAATTTGAACTTCGCGCCTTTCTTCCCTGAACTCTGACGCAGCAAACAGGAAATCGTTTAACAGGACGTATTCTGAATGACATAATAAAAACGATGTAATGAAAATTTAAAAAAACATTACGCGAGAGGATTTCCTATTTTACCCTTTTAAAGAGAGTTGTTTTCTTCCTTGGTGCTTAGAAGGAAAGCAACTTTCATTTTAATCCTTAATATTCCTTTTATGGTGGAAATGCTTTGAAAACTGCTTCCTGCAGTGAAAGTAATAGTGGGATGACTCGGAATAATAATATTTTTATTCAAAAAAAAATATGTCAGAGTAAATAATTTAGGAAACAATGATAAAGACAAAATTAAAAAAATTGTTGAGCACATTTTTTGCAAATTTAGATTTAAGTCGTTGCTTGTATAAAATGGTAATTTTATTATTGTGTTATTTATTAATTTATACTTATGTTTGTTAATATTATTATGTGTTGAGAATTAATAATATTAATAACACAATAAATAATAACAACAATGAGTACTCACCACAAAAATAATCCAACAATTCAAAAGCTCATGATGCACAAACCCGAATTAAGCACTGATCCTGCAGCTACACAGTACTCACTGACTCGCAATAAAATGATAAGTCTCGAAGGATAACTCTCAAAAGTTAAGTCTCAAAAGATAAGTCTCGAAGGATAAATCTCAAAAGTTAAGTCTCGAAGGATAAATCTCAAAAGTTAAGTCTCGAAGGATAAATCGTTAAAGGACCTGTCGACGTATTGTCCTTGCATTCGCACACTGACCGGAGCAACAGCGAGTGTCTTTATTAAAATCGTACAAGCACGTTTTATCACTAAAATATTTAAGTAGGACGACCCTCAGAGTGGGATATAGCAGTTCCGTTCTTGCATCTTATGGTTCCGCGATCCTGCCTCTGATGGCTGCGGCTTAGCCGAGTGATTGGTTTCTTTCCATTTACCAGAATTATTGGAAACCTTCTCGCATGTTCGTACTTACTCACATTCTTGCCAACTGTTTACCAGCATAATGGCAATGATAAGATGTTGGGCGTATTCACGAATGTAGATCAGCCATTAAGTTAATTATGACCGAATTATTCTTTTTACTATACTCTTTTTAATATATTCATTTTTCTATATTCAATTTATTGATAAAGTCTAAAGTATAAGGAGGAGCGAATTTACTAATTTGTTTGTAATTTTTGATGGTCTAAACAGCATTCCAGAAATAAGTGGCTAATTAAACTTGCTTTACTAGTGCAGGTACTCAAGCAAGTACCATCATTGATTATTTCCAGTTTTTAGAATTTCCTCATTAAGGTAAACTTTTACATTATTGTCATTAGATTATTGTTATTACAGATTATTGTCACTATTGATTAATGTCGATAACAACAAGTACCATTTAATGCAAAATAAACAGATACCTTTTACATAGAGAACTTCGTTTTTAACCCATTAGTACCATCTCACGGAGAAGGGTACTTTTATACCATAAAAGCATGAGAAGAGTCGAGAGAAATTTAACCTTTACCCTTGAAAACTTTCCTAGGTTTACACATGTACAAATGAAACTACAATAATAAAATACTAATAATAATAATAAAGTATTAATTTAAAGTTAAAACAACATTAAACGATTAAAAGAAGTTTCCTGCACAACAAGTACCGTTCAATCACCATTCCAAATATTATTATTACGATCCTTAACATCGATTCATGATTTCACTTCTTCGCTTTGCTTGGGAGTAATCGAAAGCACCCGAAGACTCATTGTGTCGTTTTTGTAGACTCTTAATGAACAACAATGTCGTGCTTAATAAATAATAAATCATAATAATAATGCATAGTTATAATGAATAATAATAATAAATAATAATAATAATAAATAATAATAATAATAAATAATATTAATAATAAATAATAATAATAAATAAATGAAGTACTCAAATAAACGAAGGCCTCTTAATACATGCAAGATAATTGAATATCTGCTTACGATCTTTGGGATAGTCATCTCGAGTACCTACACTGATAATTTCTCTGCCAGCAAGTGGCAATTATTCCGACCGTGTACTTTCTCTTCGACTTCCAAGTGCATTTTTATGACGAAGATATGGCATTAAATGATCCTATACGCCGGCCAGCTTCGTCCTTTTTCCAACCTTTTTGAATTTCTTTCGCATTGGACAAGTAGGTTGTGCCAACATGTCTTCCCACATCTTCGTCAATTTTGTTAAACAAATATTCCTTCTGCGTTATTTAGGTATACTCATGTGGTGATATGCACGGTGTATTACGTATATTGTGTTCCGTTTGTACATACACAGAGAAAAATGTTGTGTAATTTCACGTATGACAGCTCTAATATTTAACTGGACTCAAATTGCTAAACTCATCTCCTATTGACAATTCTACATTGTACATATTTAACTAATCCTGTCTCACTTTTACTTGCATATATATAAACCTCTAAGAATCTATCATTTGTATATACAGAAAATCCTTATTATTTACATAAATTCCTAAATATGTACTTAATGGTACTTAAAATCCTAAATATGTACTTAAAATCTTTAGTTTAGCACTATAAAATCTTCTGTTATGATAAAATATTTACTCTATTAAATAGAGTCATATTATAACCAAGAAATAGAAACACATCCTCGTGTTAGTTCTGTTATTGACCTTGAACCAGACAATCCTTAATAAATAAACAAGTAGACAATATAAATAATATAAATAAACAAGGATTTATTTGATCCTTTTATAAAAGGAATGCAACTCGCCTAAGAATTCCGTCGCCTTAAATCTCTTACTTTTACCTTTCAGTAGTTTTACAGACTACAGATGTTTACGAATGCATTTTCACTTATCAAGGATTAAAAAGGATACAACTGATTATTAATAAACAGAAATTTAATAAACGAATTTTTAACAAAACTAGACTAAGCGCCTGAGGATGGTCTAATTGGTCCGAAACCGGTCGCGCCGTATATCAAACGTTACTCGTGGAAAGTGCATTCATTTTCTTTTAAATGAATAGTAATGATGCAGAACTTGTCCTTTCATTAGTTGCAATTTCGTTTCGTTAGATGTGGAATGACCCTAATATTTTGGAATGGTAAAGGATCCTATAGAATCCTTGATATACCACTAAAGCTATGTATTTAAGAAGTGAATTCATTTTGTTTATTGAGTATAAAAATATAATATCAAAGTGTGTAAAAAAAATATAACCTTCTCACTGTTTAAATTGTTTTAAACTGTGGGAAGGTTATGTTTTCATACTCAATAAAATACCACTACATCACCGAGGAAATAAAAAAAAATTATTTTTTGTCAATTGAAAAATTGTTTAAGTATTGATTAGAAGAAACAACATTTACATGAAAAGAAAAATATAGAAATAATTTTGAAGCTTACAATTTTAAAGTGTAGATTCTTAACCATTCATTTTTATGTATGACACTAATTTTTATAATCAATAGAACGTGTGATAAAAATATTTTCAAAATCATTAGAACGTTTAATAATTTTATTTTTAAATTATTGGAACTTCGAAATACAATTAAATTAAATTATGGGGACTTCGAGCTCGCTCGCTTCGCGAGCTCGCCGCCTCGCGCCTTCGGCGCTCGTTTTTTAATACACTTAACTGGAGCGATAAACATTCAGTTGCATGTTACCTAAGTTATAAGATCACAATTAACAATTATTAAATACAGGTTTAATTAAAAGTTTTCGATTTTTCTGTAGCATAAAATTAAAGTTAGGTTATTAACCATTCCGTTTTATGTATGACTATAATATGTAATAATAATAATAAAATATAATAATATAATAATAAATAATAATAATAAAATATAATAATAAATAATAATAATAAAATAAAATTTAATAAGATAAAATATAATAAAATAAAATTTATTTTATTATTATTATTTATTATTATATTTTATTATTATTATTTATTATTATATTATTATATTTTAT
>JAWQRP010001603.1:0-18394 GCA_033557875.1 Quadriops clusia | reverse complement strand
CAATCGACTTTGTAAGTGGAACAGTGATTAGTTGTAGACTTACAATTTCATGATTGTAAAAGTTCGTTTTGAATTAGTAAAAATACAAATGAGTTTGTAAGTGGATCATTGAATGGTTGTAAATTACAATTTCATGATCTTAAAATTACTTTATAAGTTTGTAAAACAACATTTCCAGGTTGTAAAATCAAGCAATTCTGAAGTGAATATTTTACCCTCCTGTTTCTAAAAATGTAACAAAATAGATGTGTTGTGTGCTATGAAGCTCTAAAAAGCAACGTAAAAAAAAAGGAGACACAAAATAAAAGTAGGAGATCTAAATATCGTTGTAATTAATGCCACAAACATTATTGTTGTTTTGAAGTACATGCAGCAAAAAAATGTAAATATTTTAATTAAAAATTTTTGTTTTTATAGTAATGGTTTATTATACCTTGTTCAGAAAAGATAAAATTTAATTTATGCAAAATATATCTGATTTAAATAGTTTTTCTGAAATTGATAAAAATACAAGATGCTTTCGCAAATACAGGTATTTTAAAGGGCAATTATGAGCAATTAATCGGCAACTGGTCGACAACGGCGTTTTGCTCCGCATTTGGTTCTTCTGTATACAAGACCTACAAGTTTATGTCCTCACGTGTTTTGCAAAGTACGATTATATTGGGTGATTTTAAACGTTTGAATTATAAAGATGTCGGCATTTTGACGGTAATGCACCACCTCTTAGATCAACAAAAGAGTCTGAGTTTTTTATAATTCACTATTTTAAAATCGTATAGTATAATATTTATGCAATAAAATTTAAGTTTTGTACTGCGCGACGTCGATTATTACAGATAGGTGAGGTATCACATTGATGCCACCCCGAGCTTAACGTGATAAAAACTATAATATACTTAAAAATTGGAAAACACGATGCTCAATTGTTTCCGCATTTTTTTTTATCTTAATCACCGCTAGAGCGCGAAAGTATACTTTCAACAAATTAGGTTGGTACATTTAGCTTTCAACTTAATACAACACATTTCCCCGCTAATTTCTGCTCCATATTGACAAGTGATTAATGATGTCTGTATAACCGGCACAAATATTGGACAAAACATGTCAATTTGTAGCCATAATTTCACGTGAAATCCGGCCGGTCCGCCGAATCCGGGAGCGGTAATTGTGTTTATTATATTATATATATAATCATCAATTTCTGCGCCGGATGTTTGCATTTTCCCAAATTACGTGAGCCCCAAAACGCCTTTATATTACAAATAACAGGCCGTTAATACACCGTTTGATTTATATCTGGCAATAGGGGCTTTACAAATGACGGACACATTAGATTGTTCCTTTGCAGGATCATTTTTTATTGGTTATTGGCTTTTGGGCCGACAACAGCGGATGCGAACACCGGTCCCATGGCGCGCGATTTATAATCATAAAAATAACAACGTGAGCAAATTTGTATTGTCCCCCCTGTACATGCAAGTTTCCCTTCTTTCGTGTTTAACTTATTTTTCAATCCAAATTACCTTCGCTTATCATTAGAACCCACTTATTATACGGGGTAATAAGCCAGTCAAATGATGTTTACAGTCATAACAAATCGATAGCTATGTTATATGTGGCTGTAATTGAGGCTTCAAGGTAAATTTGAATATTCAATGTGCATCTATAATACACGAATGTTGTAACAGTAGTAGGAAACCGTTTAACACTTTTAACTGGCAATTTAAATCTTGATCCTTCCTCGCATTCAGTCCCTGTAGGACACCAGTAAATTAGTTTAAACTAGAGAAATCCAGCCAGAACGAACCAAGAATGTTTGCAAAACGAGAAACTGCGCCCTTATTGAACGGGCTGTAAACAAGTTTATTTCTGCACACAGTTTGAAATCAGGGTTTCAGGAGCAGCAAGACGCTAAATCAATTTAGAAAAGAATCAATTGTAAGCAAGCAATTTAAGTCCCATCAGATACGGACTTGTCGCGAAATAATATTTCATTGGAAATGTCTTCAGAGACAAACGCAGCGGCGCACATTGGTTTCTAGCGCGGATTTCGTTGGTCAAAATTATTAAACAACGAATTCAAGGAAAATACATCAATTTCTTCATTCATTTATATTAGTCGTGCCATATGTTCTGTCCCAAAGTTAATAGGAAGTATGAAAGAAAGTAATTAGTAAACAAATTTTTTTTTTAATAAATTTTAATTGTCAATAATGCATCTTTAAGAAAAAATAACATTTATTCAAAATGTCCTCCCCTGGCTTTCACACATTCTCTTAGACGTTCAGGCAATTCATCAATTGCGGCACGCACGACTTCGATTGGAATTAAGGCTGCTTCTTTGACTAAACTTGCTTTTAAAGACTCAATATTGCGATAGGTTTTAGAGCAAGCCTTCCCTTCTAAATATGATCATAAACGATAGTCTAGAGGATTCAGATCGGGGCTTCCGGACGGTCAATCTTCTGAAGCAATAAAATCTGGTACGTTAGCTGCCAGCCATCTTTGAGTTGACTTGGCTTTATGTGCTGGAGCTGAGTCTTGCTGAAAAGTCCAATTCTTTCCAGCAAACATAGTGTGATTAAGAGGCTTCACTACTTTTTCCAAAATATCGGTTTGATAGTTAATAGTCTTTGTCTTAACACCTTTTTCGCAAAAATGCATCTTTGTGACTCCCTCATATGAAACTCCCCACCAAACCATTAGTGATGCAGGATGATGTCCTCTTTGGACTTTGCAAACTCTTTGGAAAGCTTCTCTGGAACTGTGAGCGTATACACGATCATTTTGACGATTAAATTTTTCTTCGACTGTAAAATTTCTTTCATCAGTAAAAAGTATCTGTCTGTGTTTGTTATTAGCGTGCCGCTTTAACAAGCACCTTGATCGAACACTTCTAATTTTTCTTAAATTAGCAGTAACCCGATGACCATTACTTCTGCGAAATGCTCCAAGATTAAGGCCTTGTTTGATAATACGAGACATGGTTCTTCTTGCAGTTTTCATTTGTAGTGCCATAAGTTTTTGTTTTCGAATAGTATTACGACGAATTCCTTCTGCAACTGCTTTAATCACTTTCGATGCCCTTGCAGTTCGCGGTTTTCCACTTTTAGGTCTATTCTCAACAGAAGAGATCTCATTGTGTCTTTTAATTGTTCGATAAATAAATTTTTTCGTTATGTTCAAGTTTTTTAACAAATTGAAAATTTCAGTCGCTGACTTATTACATTTGTATAATGCTATTACTGCAATTCTTTTTTCTTTTAAACCCGAGTCCATGTTTATTCTTCAAATATCGAAGTAAAACTAATGCTTATTTGAACGTTTAATATGTATCCTCGAAGATAGATAATACATTACGAACAAGTTTGAACATGTTCGTACAGGAATTACGGCTGTTTTTAGGGACAGAACATATGGCACGACTAGGTATTATTATATCATGTAGTTAGGTGTACTTATGAAAAAATAATGTTATTTCTTTAATTTCGTTAAAATATTCAGGAGTAAGACATTGTTTATTATACGAGTACATATAAGTATATAATATATCTATTGTAATTCATTCTCTAAACCGATATCGTCAATTCCTTCTACCTGTAACTGTGATTGTCCCATACAATTGTTTATTGTTCGACATATAAGCGTAGAGAAACAATTGTAGTTGCAAAAAGTTAGGTATCTGATCGAGATTCTGGGCTATCGAATTTTTGCTTGAATGTTGCTTGACCGGAACTACCATTAAAACTGTAACTAAAAGCAAATTCTGCTCTTAGTTCTTCTGCTAACCCCATTGCTTGTAAAATAGGGCCTCTTTGCATCAACACAATTCATTTTGAGGTCTGCTCCAATAGTTGCTTCAAAGGAACTTTAACAATACTATTAGTTGCAGTAATATTTACTAGCTTACAATTTGATTTATATTTCCATATTTCATTATAACTGGGAAATATGTTACAGTTTTTCTCAGCTGCTGCTTTCCAAATACATATATAAATACTGCCTCTTACTTTTTTCATCTCTCAGCTACATTAATGCAAAGTTGACTAATTTTCTTCTTAATTTTCTGTTGCCCTTCTTAATTTTCACGTGTAAATGTATCCTCCAAATTACGAAGTACTGCATTTGTCATTCCCGCCTCCTTGGCGACTTTATTGTGTTTTTGGATCCACATATGTACTAAGTCTTAATTTGTAAAACGATACATCTCTTTACAAAAACAATTCAAAATTTTGAAGTTGCAAATAGTAGCAAGATATTTTTTCGCTAACGTATTGTCCAATGATAAGACCATGATTTGTGAAAATCTTACGACCGAGTTTCACCGAGCAATTTTTAAAAGTCAATTGAAATATTTTCTTAGCAATTTTTAAATTGAATTCGCACAGTTACGTATATGTATATACAATTTGCAAACTTACTAAATATTTAAAAGTTTTATGCGTGTTATTTATAGTACAAACCTGTAGGAAAAGTATACATTTTATCCGATATAAAAATAATAAACCACTTAGAAATGTCGGGTGTTTAAACTTCACGTACGTTCGCTACGTTTCAAATGCTCAACGAGCTTGCGAAATACTCGTCAGTTCATAATGCTACTTCAGGCAGAAGGGCATTGAAAATAGGTATGCAGGTAGAGAATATATTGTTTTGATGTGTTTACTTTCTAGTAAGAAACGTACTTGCACTTTATTTGAAAGTTGACAAAAAGGTATTTTGGCCAAGAAAGTGACTCTCAGGAACCATTGTGCGCTGTCAGAAAATATAAACAAAAAAACTCCTTTTATAATAGCTACATGTAACACCATAGTTTAATTTCAAACTATACTTAAAAGTATAATATCATTTGGATCAGAAGTCTGGCATATGAACCAACATCAAAAACGTAAACTACATTCTACGGAAATTGACTTCTGAGTGAGGTCAACTAGAGCATCGAGACTGGATAAAATAGATAAAAAATCGTGTCAGCACATGCAAGTATAGTTCTATTTGTAACTAGCTCTATTCTCTTTGCGATTTTATCAATTATTCAATTCTATAAATTGATAACAAGTTAACAAACTAGGAAAAACAGAGTAAACAGGCAAGGCATATTTTACATTAATAATACAGCCTGATAAGGACGGCAATACTTTTAAGTGCCGGAGCAACACTAGAAAATATTACATACTTCACTGCCATACAAATTCTAGTGCGGGGGCGTGGCTCATGAAAAATTAAGATATGTAGCACAAAGCCTGATTACTCTCGTTCTCGCAGTAAAGTATAAGGACATTATAATGGCGGTAGGTTATCGCAAACGTAGTTAGCTCGCGTTCTAATTGCGCCTAGCATGGAAGGGCTCTAAAGGATTATAACTCAACTTACATTACTGAGGATATAGTTGATGTAATATTCAGCAAATATGTGGAGAGTTACGATCTGGCTGTGGGAGGACGGAGAGGGCCCTTAACCGCCGCGCAATAATACAAGGTACTAATTTCGTAGGGCGCGGGGCATCCAGCCCGGAAGACTGGCTTAGGGTTTTAGAGCTACAGAATAAGTTTGCATCTGATTACTGGAATAATTGATGAAGACGCACACAATTGCAGAGTTCGCTACGGGCGCCTTAACTATTCAAGTCAATTAATAGTTCAATCTCAGTTCAATTACTGCACGGAAAGCGGAGGGCTTAGTGTTGTTAACTATTCCGAAGCCGCCGCGTCGTTAACTGCTGGCTGTGTTTTTGGGGAAGCTGAGCGCTGCTTTTCACGTTTTGGACAAACAGACACGAGAAAGTACTCTGCGGGTGCGCCACAATTGAAACTAATTAAGATTAAGTTGACTTCCGGAATAGAGTTACGCTCGCTGCCAATTTAGTTTTTTTTTGCGGGATTTGATTAAGATTATCCACGGATTGAATTCTTGCTACTTTATTATTGTATAATAATTTCATTTTTATTTTCTTCTGGACCGTTTCAATAACAAATTTTGTTATTTTTCTTCGTGAGACGTTATTAGGTTTATACATTTAAAACACTAGTGATTGAAAATTGAAAACACTTTGATTAAAATCTTTAATCAAGGAAGTATATATAGCTAGATAAGATACAGTAGAATGATATAAATAAGAAAAGTGATAGAAAAAACTATGCACAGAGGTTAGGTTTCATAATTTCTTTCTCGATGTACTGTGACGTTCGGCGGGATGCTTACACATTTTGTAAACAACTGGGGAATATCCGAAAAGCTGAAATGGCGGGAGATTCAAATAATCATCCCCGATTTTAATTGGCCAAAGAAATTAATTAATTCATTACCTGTGATCGTCTATCGTAGGTAGGACCCATGTGTTACGTTGTGTTCGTAGCAATCAGAATTCAGAAATCTAGTAGTAAGTGTAAAACCTCAGAGTTATTTATTGTATTTCATGGACCCGAGATAACACGTATTACCATCAAGAGTCTGTTGCCTCATCATCGATCGGACACCGTGTACAAAGACCACGCTGTACACATGTGCCAACATTAATTACCTGGGGACAATCCATAAAGTGCCTTACGAGAATTCAGTCAGTGGACAAGAAATGGGTGTACCCGCTGAATTCTTATTCGACTTTGTCGTCGCGAGTGTTTAACATGGAAAAGTCATTCGGGAAATGGAAGGAGGTTCTCTTAGTTTCAGTTTCCCAGTCCCTTTGTTCCGCTCCTTTCAAATGGGTAAAACGTATGGAAGGGTCAGCGACACCATTAGAGCCGGAGGAACTAGGACTAGGATCGTTAAGGTTGAATTGAAAGGATGTGACAGACATTAGTTTCTTAATTCTCAGGTACCACGTACGCGCCCTTAGGGCTAGGCCTAGGTAAATCGCACTGATACAAACCACATACCTGTTGCCACATTTTGGATGAAGCAAAGGGTTGAACGCTTTGCCGCGGTTGGATCTGATCATGTTTCGTGTGTCTGATCATCTACCTGGACAAACACGTACCTAAATGATAGAACAAGAAGGAGACGTGCGATTGACATGCTTTGAAAAATAATTAAGAACGATCAGGCCTGTCTATTGCTATCCAACGAAAATCGTAATTGATGTCTGCAATCAGCCCATTTATGCAGCTTGCCGCCACCAACACGAAACATCAAACACCCGTGCGCACCTAAAGAACACCGAAATAACCCGTTAACGCGCTTGTACCAATCTATCGCCGATTTCCCTATAACCGATTGTTTGGACTCTTCCTGGTTCGTGCTTTCATCGCGATTCTTTTGTCACTTCTTGACCTGTCGATGTTCTACTCTAGACTCCGCGTGTCTTACTTCTCGGTCTTCGTCCGAGTCCCTTTTGGTTTTTTTCGGTGCCCATAACTTATCGTATTTATAGGAAACACATGTTCTTTAGGGTCACTGCCCGCGCTGATTCCTTCATCGGTTACCTTTCTCTGTCCCTGGTTCCTAGCTCATAAATTTTATATAATGGCCTCGTAAATATCCACAAAATATTATTGAACCGTGAAGAAAACAATTTTAATTAGGCTTGTAGTTTTACGTTCTTTATGGCATATGTTAAATCCCTTACAATATATCCTCCAAGAGTTCACTACAGTCAAATCAGTACAGAATTAAGTTTCAACAAAGTGTTAGTTATTTCTCGATCACATAACGATGGTTGTCCCAAAACAACAATAGTACATTGGATGATGATTCAAGCTCCGACAATTGGCAGTCTTGATCTGGATGAAGCTTTTGTGTCCCTATCACAATTGAGTATACAGCTTTTAAATTCATATTACGCCACAAAAGTTAAATTCTTGGGCGGATGCAGCAACCGCATTATTGTAAAGTCCGCAAACGAGACCTTTATACATGGCATCTTCAAAGAAGCCACTATCTATTGTCTAATTTGCCTTTGCCAAGCTCGCAGTCTTAGGTGGCCCCTAATAAATTCCGTTTCCGTTCCATTTGAGCAGCATTAAAAATAAAAATAAATTGTAACTCTGTATCTGAGTATGCATGCGATAAGTTAATACGCCAGGCGTGTAAGTTAAATGTAGCGCTAAAATCGCTCCTACATAGTCTCTTAAATCACATTCAGCCTTTTACATCTTGATTTTAAATCACATTAGCCTTCAAAAATCAATTTTCCTAAAACGTAGGCGCTGTGGAAATGGGCAAGGATGAGTTGCAACAAAACTTTTTTCATTTCCTCAACGAAAATCGAAATAATGACAGCTCTTGCGCACATTTCATATAAACCATCCTAATTAAAATTGGCAGTACATTGCTGCAACATGAATATATGAATATATCGGTTTTGTCTCTGGGTGCAATGTTTATTTGCAGTTATCATGATTAATTTCATAATTTATTAGACTAATAACTACGGATATAGGTACCACGTGCAAGTACGAATTTATTCGGGGATACAAATGTAATTATTATGTTCGAAGGTGCATTTCGGGGATTTTTTTGATTGATTTGCGAAACAACATTTTCCAATTAAAAACGTTATTTATTTGATTCGGTGGAAATTTAATAACTGCGGACTATTACTGTTATTAATACAAAATACGAGCGGTAAGTTTACCGCGAACCAATATTTGCGAACAATTAAATAGAATAAATTTTGTTTGGCCATTTGCATTTTTAAATTAATTTAAATAATAGATTTGCGTTGCGGCCGCGTACTGAGAATGATGGCAGAAATTGTCGCGTTAATAAAAATGAATGTGTCGACATTTTGGGCACGCAAATATCGAACGTGGTAATCTTTAATGGGAATTCGTTTTGATCGATTAATTCGCTGAATACGTAATGGGTTTTGTTTTAAAGCTACGCGCACTTGCGGAACGCTAGTTTTGGATTTTTAGTCTTAAATCAAGAATTTGTAACTTTTAACTAAACAAAAATATTTGAGATAAGAATAATGAATAACATTTTATAATAACGTTTTATAATAACATTTTAAACTGATATTTTAAAATAACATTTTAAATAACGTCATAGAATTTATAAATGATCTATATATGGAAAAAGTAAAAACGTGAGTATTATGGCGGAGGAGCATTAAAATGTTTACATGGAATACAAACAAAATAGCAAGCTTTTACTAATGAAAATTTTCTACTGGGAATTTGGTAATGTTCAATGTAATTTAATTTTGACCGAAATGTTGTATTTATTACCTACATTTTCAGGTAGGATTAAACCTTTACAAATTTAAACGCGGAACTTTTTGTCGAAATTAAATATAACAATTTATTGGCGCTCCATGATTAATTGGCAAATACAAACATTTGCCGGTATGGAAAATTTCATTCACAACCTTTCACATTCACAACATATTCAGTAAAGGGGGCATCAATTGCATGTTTCCAAAGTTGATTAAAAAAACATACAATCCAATAAAACTTTGTTATAGTTTCAATTCGATGACACATAAGTTTGACAACCACGTGATAGTTTCCACTTTTTAGTTCAATAACTTTTTTTTTAATAATTACATAGAATTTTTACTCATGGTTTTTAACTTATCTTTTATATTATTAAATATAAATATTGGTTATTATTAATTAAAATACGGGTTATTATATAAGTAATATATCAATGAATAGCTACTCTGTTATATGGTAATGATCCGTGCGCCACCTCCCATTGTATCAGCGAAAAATGATTTTACATTAGAGATTTTAGATTGCTAGTATTTTTAGACAGTACATTATGTAGCAGAAAAGCGCAGAAAAAAAGCTTTTGTTTTCGTCAAAAATTGTACGCCAACTAATGCATCATTATTTCTGTGCTTTGCCTGAGAGAATAACGGCTCGGCCCTCCCAGGCAACATACATTCGGCTCTCGAAAGTTCGCAAACAAAAGCAGGCGAGGGATTTCTTATGTGAACCCTCGAACACTTTGCAGTCAAGTTGCATAAATTTCGGGACCGTATTCTACATAAATTTTTCATCTGGATCCCTTCGATCGTGTGTGCTTGTTTACATAATTAAAATCCCGACGCGGCTACGTGAGCATACTGTCAAATCGGAACGATTGCTAACGACCCCGGTAATGCGTCGAAACGAAATGAGGCCCGCTTGCACGCCCTTGCCCTTGTTTCACCTCATTTTCCCGTCTCTGTCCCGAAAATTCCCTCGAGCGCCCGGAACGCCCGGAGACGCCCGGAGCGCCCGGAGCGCCCTCACTTTCCCGGACTCGCCCGGAGCGCACGATTTGCTACCGGACCCAACTCGCATTTTGCCGGATCGGACAAAAACCCTCCCGGACGCAGGACACAGGACGCAGCACCACACATATATTTGGACCTACATAAATATATTCCTTATGAACGTAACATATATACATACGTATATTCCGGATCAACGAATAATACGCTGTTTGTTAGGACTATAAGACCGAATTGTCCGGTTCACTCTTTAAAAAAATCGTAGTGTTTTGTATAGACATTAACATACTCGTCTAGTGCTGGACAGAAGTCTTAGCCCGCGCATAGCTTCAACCGCAAGTTCTTGTCAACTCTCTCTACTATCGTCATCGACGGCCAGCCATCGATTCTCCCTTCAGCGAGGGCGTAGGTGGTTTTTATGGTATCGTTTCGGCGGTGGAGGTGAACCTTGTTGGGCACTCGACAGGTCCCTACTCGTCTTCGTTTGCTTGCACTTGGGCCTCAGTTCTAAGAATTTTGATCAATTACGGAAGTTGCGATATTCCACAGGCTACTGCTACTGCACATGTAGGTACAGTTGTACCTATAGACATTGCATCTTATCGAAGGTTATTATTATTAGGCCCCAAAATCGGTCCGCCGCAATATATATACATATATATTCTAGACATCATCTGTACTACACATTATTTATAATGCAGCTTCAATTTCATTAACGTTACAAAATAAATGCACTGCTCCCAAAATTTGCCCGGTCATGTGACAATGATCTCGATTCGACCGTCCATCCATCATTGTTTCTATATATATATTGTAACGTTCAGCCTTTGGAGCTCCAATGTCCATGTAGCAATTACTTAAAACATCATAATGAAAGAGAGAACGAGAACGCACGACATAAGTATCAGAGTGCGCCTCCACCAAAAAGCGGCTGAGAAACGTGTCATTGTAGCATCAATAATGCGGAGTCGCCTCGCGAACAACCCCGACCGAAGGGAGTTGAGTGTATCCTGTGACAAAAATTCAAAGCCCAGACCCGGAGGAGCAGCGGCGCATAGAAAATTAAAGAAGCGACTTTTTAATATCCTCGCTGAATGCGTGAATATTTCAGAAGCAGTTTCCAATCGTTTTCTCAAAAGCCAAATATTAACATAAAATATACCGCTCTGAGTGAAATTTCTATTCGATTTTCCACTTGTGCACCATTTAATCCGGGTAATAAAGATTTCAGTATCAATGGAGTTTTCAGGCACGGATGATGGCATGGATTGCATAAAATGCAGAGCATGAAACGCATAAATGTCTACAAATGCGGTGCAGCCTCGCGGGGTCGGAAAGGGTTGGAAGAGTGTAACAAAGGGTGTCTGGCAGTAAGAGTAAGAGCAGGGCGAATTGCAAAGTAGGTAAGTGTTGGTTGCATCTGGGAGTAGGACGGGAGGCGTTAGCGGCGGGGAGGGTCGGTGACATCGGCGGCGGCGTCGGTGTCGGCGTCGGCGTCTGCGGCGGCGTCGGCGTCTGCGGCGACGTCGATGTCGGCGTCGTCGGCGGCGGCGACAGCATCGGCGTCGAGATACGACAACGGAACGCGACGTCGTGACGCGATCATCCAGACACGACGTCGGGATGCAACATCGGAACGCGGCGTCGAGACGCGATCATCCGAACACGGTGTCGGGACGCGACGTCGGCACTCGACGTCGGAACTCGACGTCGAAACGCGGCAGCGGCAAAGCAGTAGCAGGAGGAGCAGCAACAGCAACAGTTACAGCAACAGCTATAGTAACAGAGACGGAGGTAAAGGCAGAGACAGAAACAGAGGTAGAGGCAGAATCAGAAACACAATCAGAATCGGAATCAGAATGACAATCATAAGGAGAATCAGAATCATAAGGAGAATCAGAATCAGAATGAGATTCAGAATCAGAATCAGAATGAGAATGTGAATGAGAATGAGAATGAGAACGAGAACGAGAGCGAGAACGAGAACGAGAACGAGAACGAGAACCAGATCAGAATTAGAATCAGAATCAGAATCAGAACAGAATGAGAAACAGAAGGAGAAGCAGAAGCGCCAGACGAGGGATGTGAATGTGAATGTGTTTGCGCCGCGTGGATAAACACGGTTTAGCGTGCGGCCCGAGAGCTCTTGACATCGTTGAGAGTACTTGTAACGTCACTGCGGCAGAGCTTGAGCATCGCAGATTAGGGATATCTTAGCGTGCTTTAGTTGGAAAGCCTAAACAACTTGAACAGAGCGACTAATGTATTAAAAACACCGTCCTCATAAATATGCATGCTTTAATTGCCTGCTAAAATTATTAAGAGTAATATTACCGAGTCAGCATGTTTTGTTGGAATCCGGCGTCGCGGCGGCGGCGGCGGCGCTTTGGCGGGAGGCGAGACAAGCGGGAGCAGAAGTCGAAGCGGAAAGAAACCGAAGCCAAGGAGCTGTAACGGGAGCGGCAACGAGAACGAGAACGAGAATGAGAACGAGAACGACAACGAGAACAACAAAGACAACGAGAACAACAACGAGACCGGTAACGAGAGCGACAACGAGAGCGACAACGAGGGCGACAAAGAGAGCGACAACTGGAGCGGCAACCAGAGCGACAAAGAGAGCGACAACGTGAGCGGCAACGAGAGCGACAACGAGAACGACAACGGGAGCGGCAACGGGAGTCGTAACGGGAGCGGTAACAGGGGCGGTAACGGGACCAAGAAGGTTCCTCGGAACAAAACTCGTTTTTATTTCTCGGTAATCCTCGTCCACTGAACAAATTAGCCGCCTCTTTATACACACAGAACTTTCAAATGGCTTTATCAAAACGAAACATTCGCTTAATAAGGACCTCGACTTTAATAATTAGTGTTGCCTTCGTTATTTCGCGTTTTAACGACACTTTTCCCTTATTGGTTGCGGAAGTATGCCGTTTATTATAGATGAAACCTGCACTGAAAGAACACTAATCTTGACCTAAGAATAAATGCATTCGTTAAGAGTATCGCTGCTTCATATATGAGTAAGAATAAGTTGATTTAATTCATAAGTATAATAATTCGGTAAAAAACCTGACTGTTCGCCTAATTGTTCCACCGTTCTAGGGTGACAACAACCTGGCTGTTCGCCTAATTGTTGCGTTGTCCTACGGTGGGAACAACCTGGTTGTTCGCCTAATTGTTGCGTTGTCCTCCGGTGAGAACAACCTGGCTGTTCGCCTAATTGTTCCATCGTTCTACGGTGACAACAACCTGGCTGTTCCCCTAATTGTTGAGTTGTCCTACGGTGATAACAACCTGGCTGTTCGCCTAATTGTTCCATCGTTCTACGGTAACAACAACCTGTCTGTTCCCCTAATTGTTGAATTGTCCTACGGTGACAACAACCTGGCTGTTCGCCTAATTGTTGCGTTGCCCTACGGTGGGAACAACCTGGCTGTTCGCCTAATTGTTCCGTCGTCCTACGATGACAACAACCTGGCTGTTCCCCTAATTGTTCCATCGCCCGACGGTGAGATCAACCTGGCTGTTGGCCTAATTGTTCCATCGTTCTACGGTGGCAACAACCTGGCTGTTCGCCTAATTGTTCCATTGTTCTACACTGACAACAACCTGGCTGTTCCCCTAATTGTTGAGTTGTCCTACGGTGACAACAACCTGGCTGTTCGCCTAATTGTTCCATCGTCTTACGGTGAGAACAACCTGGCTGTTGGCCTAATTGTTCCATCGTTCTACGGTGACAACAACCTGTCTGTTCCCCTAATTGTTGCGTTGTCCTCCGGTGAGAACAACCTGGCTGTTCGCCTAATTGCTCCATCGTTCTACGGTGACAACAACCTGGCTGTTCCCCTAATTGTTGAGTTGTCCTACGGTGAAAACAACCTGGCTGTTCGCCTAATTGTTGCGTTGTCCTACGGTGGGAACAACCTGGCTGTTCGTCTAATTGTTCCATCGTTCTAGGGTGACAACAACCTGGCTGTTCGCCTAATTGTTGCGTTGTCCTACGGTGGGAACAACCTGGCTGTTCGCCTAATTGTTGCGTTGTCCTCCGGTGAGAACAACCTGGCTGTTCCCCTAATTGTTGAGTTGTCCTACGGTGATAACAACCTGTCTGTTCCCCTAATTGTTGAATTGTCCTACGGTGACAACAAACCTGGCTGTTCGCCTAATTGTTGCGTTGTCCTACGGTGGGAACAACCTGGCTGTTCGCCTAATTGTTCCGTCGTCCTACGATGACAACAACCTGGCTGTTCCCCTAATTGTTCCATCGTCCTACGGTTAGATCAACCTGGCTGTTGGCCTAATTGTTCCATCGTTCTACGGTGACAACAACCTGGCTGTTCGTCTAATTGTTCCATCGTCCTACGGTGACAACAACCTGTCTGTTTGCCTAAAGGTTGCGTTGTCCTACGGTGACAACAACCTGGCTGTTCGCCTAATTGTTGCGTCGTCCTACGTTGACAACAACCTGGCTGTTCAAATGCAAGAGCAATTTCGTTTTGCAAGTAAGTGCGTCCGCACTCTCCGGTACGAGCAACAAAGTAAAAAAATCACTTTTTTGACTTCCGTTTTACGATTCGACCGCCGCAGTAGCACCTACATAAAACAATTATTGGCCAGCTCCAAGGCTATTGTATATACTGTTTGGCACACCGCAGGCCAGTACTTCTAGACCTGTGTTTTATAGGGCATAAATCGTTTTTATCTTTTCACATAAATTAAGGAAACTTAACGATATGTGTGAGATGTCCCCGACAAAGGTTCTGTCGCATCGCCACCCCTCACCCTTATACATCTATCCCAGGATGGGATAGGAAAGCGTTTATTTTATACAGGTGAGTAGGGGTTGACGCACGACTCAAGGGAGCTGTAACAATGGACATTGTATATTTCCTGTTCAAGTTATTGTTTGAGCATTCCCGCGCCGCGGCGCATGGCGCCGCCGTCGATACTCGCGGAAAACTGCAACATCTAGTTATTCTCTTAATAAGAAACGTTTAAACGCGTGCCATGGCGCTGTCCATAAATGATGTCACGATTGGCGGAACTTCTTTTCAAACCTTTAAATACTATCTACTGTAACATAACACCAATTACAATACCAATTACAACACCAATTAAAAAATGCTTATTATAAGTAGTTTTGCGAAATTGTAATTACTATAATGATTAAATATCTTTACATGAGGACAAATATTACCTTAATTATTAAGAGTATCAAGGGCAATAGAGCTCGAATAATGAAACAAATTGTTACATGGTTTTAATTTTTACTTTTGAAATCGACATTAGATCGGAATTCAACTATGAAGTATTATGAACAAGAGAAGGGTGGGCGTTAAAAATGGCTAAATATTTCCATGACGTCCTTCATGGACAGCCCCAATGTGAACTCGAGAATGTCTTAATTTTAAAGGAGAGGAACAGGAACGTCTTTGAAGCAGTTGAGGATCAAGTAACAGTGCATTAAATCAGCGTTTATAATAATAAAGTTGTAGCGGTTATTTATAGAGTGAGAAAGAGATAGCGTCTGCTAATTCTGGTAATCCAATTATATGGTAAGAGAATGAGAACGGGTCTGCGGAGTCGAGTTGAGTTGTGTCGAGGGCTAAGGGGCGACTTTGAGCCCTAGGGCTCCGGGCTCCAGTCCCAGCCCCAATCCCAGCCCCCAGCCTGGGAAGTGTGTAATATGTTTGCTAAACGTTCCAGTGATAGGGGCAATTATGATTTGTTTGGGGTTCTTTGGATGTCGCGCTCGAATCCTCAATGTATTTACCTTATTCGTATGTACGGGCGAGGGCTTAACCGACGCCGTCGACGCTTCCACTGTGCTCCGCACTATTGTGTTGCTCTAGCCCCAATTATCAACTATTCTCCTTCTGCTTTTGCCCTCTGATTTCCTCTTTGTTATAGTGTATGCTAAACTTCTCTGTATGTGTTATAGACCTTTACCGCAGTTAGTCGGTTTAAGGATTGCGTATTGTCGGTCTAGGGGTGATATTGCTCTCGGAAAAGACGAGCTGTGCCGGAAAACAACGAGCGAAAATGTCCAACCGTAAAATACTGTTTAACCTAAGCTTAATAATGCTTAATATTTAATCATTATAAGTAGGTATGCTATGCCGCTTCTAGGCCACAATCCCGTAAGGTTTTCTACAGGGGGTCTAAATTTCAGTCTCCGCCATCTTGGATTTCATTTCTACGTCCGGGTGCATGGTCAACGACCGTAGCGGTCTTAACGCAACGTCAAGGTTCCGACCGTGTGATAAAGTTCAGCGTCGTGTAAGCCCGGTAAATGTACCGAGATCGCACCTCAGCATCATAGTACGAGGGTGGTCCGACAAGTACTTCGCCTACAAAAGAAACATTTTGGAAAAGTGGCGATTTATTTCTCAATATAGTCTCCTTTTAGCTCGATACACTTGACCCAGCGACGCTCCAACTTCTTTAACCCGTCTGAAAAATACGTTTACAGATATCAATGTCGAACAAAGGACATACAGGAGCTATATTTTTGGACATCGTTGGTGCATACTACTTCGTTGATTTGAATATCTTAGAGGAAAAAATGTGTAGGTTAGGCATCCCAGCGCAGACTGTATGCAACCTTTATAGAAATCGGTTGGTTTATGTTAGATCTTCCACTAATGTCAGAATGGGCCCGAGATGTTTGTCTGTGGGCCTGAGTCAGGGTTCCAGTTTAAGCCCAATCCTCTTTAATATTTACACACAAGATCTTCACAAGTGCTTTGGGCAGGAGGTAAAGGTAATCCAATTTGCAGATGATATTTGCATTTATCAGAGTCATAAATGTTTAGACTTATTGCCGGAGGAACTGTCAACAAGCATGAAGGTCAGCCAGACATGGTTAGAGAGAAATGGTTTCGAATTATCAGCAGAAAAATCTCGGGTTGTTTACTTCACAAGGAGTAGGCACCCTCCAACGGGATATCTTGGGGTAGGTGACGTGGAGCTGCCGGTCAGGGACCATGTTAAATATTTGGGAATGATTCTTGATAATAAGGTCCAGTGGTCTAAGCACATTGTTGACCTTGCTGCAAGGTGCGAGAGATCAATTAATCTTCTGCGGGTTCTTACTAGGGTCAGATGGGGGGCAGACACTAGCACTGAATATTTACCGAGCCATAATACGTTCTCGATTGGATTATGGATGCATTTTATATGGGTCGGTATGCAAAACTCTCTTACACATATTGGATAGGATTCAAAAGAAAGCACTACGAATTTGTTTGGGTGCCATGCGTTCAACACCGATTGGTGCGTTGGAAGTCGAGTCTGGAGAGCCTCCTCTATATCTGAGAACACTTTTCTTATCTATTAAATACCTTATGAAAGCAAAGTCCAGTAATCAGCCTCGGGTGTTGGATAAGGTATCCAGTCTCACCACCTTGGACCTGTGTGGGGGTTATTGGCGTAAAAAACCGTCTCCTCCTTTGCAACCTACTATTTCTTATTTTTCTTATATTTCACCGAGGAAAGTGTATGTCCATCCTTTTAATGGCTCTGCAGTGCATGATAAAAAACTTTTCTTCTCCATTTTAGAAAGGCTTAAAGATGGTACAATTATTTTCACTGATGGTTCTAGAATGAATGGTTCTACGTCCTGAGCGTTTGTTGACATGGTTAACAAGAATTCATTCTCGGCAAGATTACATTCCTTTTCATCAGTATTTACGGCTGAGGCTGTAGCTATTTTTGAGGCCCTGATTTATGCCTCGGCTCTCCCCTGTCGAAATGTTTATATTTTATCTGACGCACTAAGTGTACTCCAGGCCATTCAATGCACAAACATTTCATATTGTAGCAAACAGCATCCCATGGTTTTAAAAATTCAAGTACAGATAGCCGACATGAACAAGAGGGGCGTAGAGTGTCAGCTACACCGGGTTAAAGCTCATTCTTCTATAGTTCCTAATAACCTGGTGGATCGCATTGCAAAAGATGCAACAAACGATGCGGATTTTCGACGCCATATTCGCATATCTAAAAGCGACATCGTTGCAAGGTTTAATGAGATTATTATGAGGGACTGGCAGAATGTTTGGACGAGGTCTAACGAATTTCACGAATTTCACGAATTTCACCCCCAAATTAAAACTAGGAAACTGCACAAAGACCACAGTTCTTTATCCCGTTTCGTTTATACGACCATAACACGGCTAAAATTTGGTCACGGTCTCTTTCCGGTTCATTTGTTTAGATTGGGCT
>JAWQRP010001602.1:0-18397 GCA_033557875.1 Quadriops clusia | reverse complement strand
CCATAAAACAACTTCGTTTTTCGCTCTGGCATTGATTTTATTTTGGGATTATAGTTGATTTCAGTTTTACTCCATAAAACAACTTCGTTTTTCGCTCTGGCATTAATTTTACTTTGGAATTTTGACTTTGCGAATTTCAAAATTTTGTTATTGAAATTTATATCATTAAGATTTATATTGAATCATGAGGCCAACCAGTATTGCGTTAACAAAAAAAAATTGTATTTAAAATACAATAACATTAGCGTAGAACGCCTTAATAACATAAAAATCAACGATGAACT
The DNA here is from genome assembly GCA_033557875.1 of Quadriops clusia. Lineage (NCBI taxonomy): Eukaryota > Metazoa > Arthropoda > Insecta > Coleoptera > Hydrophilidae > Quadriops > Quadriops clusia. Next base: position 18,113 of record JAWQRP010001602.1, on the reverse strand, counting down.
CATAAAAGACGCTGCGTTATTTTGTATGAAGTCAAGCTGCAAACAAAAAAAATACCACATATTTAGACATTTACAAAGACATTTAGGTGAAATTCTTAAAACTCTTAACACCACACAAACCCTAATACCAACATCAACACCTGTTAAACAATCCTTAGAACCACTACAGTTTGCAGACTTGACATCAGATCACAGTAGTTTGGTACTCTCTGTGAGTTCCGAAGACACAAATGAAAACGACGCAATTACAACTAAAAAAGACGTGTCACATGATGTTGATTCATTTGGCATCGGCCTCGAAAATATTCAGGTTTTGGAACAGGATGAAACACTTTAAAAAATGTCCCAAAATTTGAAAGACCCTAATTGGAAAAAATCAACTTTTGGTGAATGTAATGTTCACGAAGGAGATTTTAGCCTTAACGCTGAGGAATTTTCTTTGACGTGTCATGAGGAAAAACTTGTTACAGGATACTATACTTACCTATTAAAAACAAAAATGGCTAGTGTCAACAATACGTGTGTCGTTAATTTTAAAGGGTACCGCTACCAGAAGAAAGCTGATTCATTCATTATATACGGTTATTCTGCACACCCACGTAAAAAGTTTATTTTGTATATAAAAACTGTGTCTTGCATTTCGTTGCCTCATGTTGTATCTGTATGCAGTAGTTCTTTCAATTATAACCATTTTGAGGGACTTACCAGATACGTAAAAGGAGTTGTACGAAAAATTTATAAGAAACAAGTTCTCAATAAAAAGCCATCTGTTAAACGGTTAGAAGATATTGAAAAAGAAAAACAAACACACATCAAAAGAGGGAATTTGGGGAATATAAAGTCTGATGAAGTATATCGTCAAATAAGATCTGAGCTTTTATCAAAAAATGATAGGAGCAAAGACGATATTATCGATCTAATTCTAATGCAACGTGAAAATGGAGAGTATATACAAGAAGTTGCAGAACCATTTCACGTATATTTATATAGCAGACACCAGCTCGATGTTATTTGTAATTTGTCGACACCTATTGCTCATTTAGATGCCACAGGCAGTATAGTTAGAAAACCTGAACACATAAAAAAAGCGGATTTTCTATTATGCCTGTGTAATACAGCTGCCCAACAATAGAACGTTTCCATGTATAGAGTTGTTTAGCTGCAAACATGACGCAGCAGCTATATTTCTATGGTTGGCCCACTTTAAACTGTATGTCATAAAACAGGATGTAAAATGGCCAATATTTTCAGGCATAGTTGTTGACTTTAGTAAGGCTCTAATCAATGCTGTTTCCTATTTTTGGAATAACGTAACGCTATAAAACTATTTACAACATACTTTTGATTATCTTTTTAATAAAATCTCAATTCCTGCTGATTTTACTATTATTTACATATGTTGTAGTCACTTGTTTAAACTAATTGCTAAAGATGTTGACAGTTTTAATAAAACCCATAGAATTAAAAAACGGCTGAAAGAAATTTTGACCTCCGTTTTCAATTTTCAAGAAGTTGGATAAATTTTAGCATGGTTCAATCTTTTCTCTTTCATATTAAATTATGAATACGACGACCATTCATTAAAGGATAAATTATCGTCTCTTTTAGATATCTGTGTCAATATTAATGATTAGAGGCTGCTGGGTCAAATTTATTTGTAGGTTCATTTGGCAAAGAAAGTGACAAAACATCATTGTACGAAAAAAGTCCATTTTTCATATTTTTTCGGAGAGCTATGTAAACGACATTCGACCTTTTCTTGAATCAGAAGATCGTAAAGTCGGCAAAAACCCCTACTTTCAGCCCAAATTTTTTCAAACATTAATGAAAAAATATATTGCTTATCTGCCACTCTGGACTGATTTGTTGCACAAAGACGGAAGATTAAGTAATGGTCCAGTGGAAAGTTGGTTCGGTTACGTAAAGCACACTATTTTGTCCGGCGTAAAACACCAAAGGTGTAGCCGAGTGATGAGAAAGATTAGATCTTACGTAGTCGCGACTAAGAAATAACAAAAATTGAAGATCAAAAGGAAATGTTGTGCCCGAAGGAACGAACGAGCCCTGTTAGGTACGGAAAAATGGTCCAAACGCACTAAACTTCTACCCACTAATTTTTCCCAAACTTCACTAAAAAAGTACTTGTCAAAAGAAAGCAAAGAAAACACACAATATGCTGGTATTTGCATGTATTGCAGAGAGCATCGTTTAGAGGAAACTGCTGATTGGGTACGGTGTGATGCTTGTCATGGCTGGGTACATCAGTTATGTGACAACGACCAATTTTTAAAATCGTATAGCGGTACGTTCATATGCACATTTTGCAACTCTAGCGTGACTATGGAGAAGCAGATGGCATTTTTACCTAATGGACTGGTGGACGATGTGAACTATTATCAAAAATCCAACCAGGCTTACAAAATCGGAAAGTTTTCTAATTTTAACTGCATGTTTCCAGATTTCTATGAAGAAAGTTTTTCATCATTAAATCCATCTACCTGGTTGGATAATTTTGTAATAGACAGAGCGCTAAATATTCTGAGTGACGGCGAGGTACAAATATTCAACTGCTGGAGCACTCAAAATATATTTGGGAATAACAGAAAATTCCCAACTATCCAAATTTCCCAACCGACGGCAGCATTTCCCGTGAATATCACAGGCAACCATTGGTGCCATGTTCCTATTTGGATCCATTGGGAAGTACAACCGAAAAAAAACATTTTTCAAAAGTTTTACTATATTTATCCACTAATTAGTACAATGTTCAGAACTGGAAATCCAAAGAAATAGAGCTTATAAAGCAAATTGATGGTTGTAACAGTGGTGTCTATGTTATTTATTTTTTTTTCAAAACTAATTAACAATCTATGTCTTACGGATCATGTTGATATAGAGAACTGTCGTATACATCTTAAAAAGCTTATTTTGCAAAGTTCGGGGAATATTCTTGATTTATGTGTCATTTGTGGTGCGCATGTAATGACTGCTTCTAATAACGTGCAATGTGTGTCATGTAAGAGGAAATACCATCAGCATTGCTTGCTGGAACCTCTTAACAGTAATATTTGCTATTTATGTCATAAATTTCGTCAGTAATTTATTTATATCTAACGGATTGGCATAATTCATGAATATATTAGAGCAAAGCGCCCACTTGATTTTGGTTTATAGTACAAGTGTGTACTCCTTCTTTTCCCAGTTACTTTTCTTATTGACTAAGAAAACCATAATACTCCCACTTTTAAGAACCTCACAAGTTTCTCGGGATTTAGTTCTTTGATTAAAGATTAAAAAAATTAATTTAAAGATATAGGTTACCTTTTTGTTTAGAATTTTATTAAAACATTCCAAATTCGTCCCAATGCGTTTCACCTTACTCGTCATACTATAGTAACTATCTCTAAAACTTATGAAATTGGCTTATACAATGTTAAAGTATTAGGGGTGGCAGCTACCCTAGAAACGAATTGTCACTCAATTTTGAAAATTGATATAAATAGCCCCATCCCTCCTCTATCTTGTGCCGGTCGGGTCACATCAGCATCACTCTGGTTTTCGGGAAATTAATTTTTTTCTAATGACGTGTTATACTTATGCGCAATGTTAAAATATTAGAGGTGGCAACTACCCGAGAAACGAATTGTCACGCAATTTTGAAAATTGATATGAATAGTCCCATCCCTCCTCAATCTTGCGGTGGCCGGGGCACATCAGCAGCACTCTGGTTTCCAAAAAATTAATTTTTTTCTATTGACATGTGTTATAATTCAGCACAATGTTAAAATATTAGGGGTGGCAACTACCCGAGAAACGAATTGTCACTCAATTATGAAAATTGATATGAATAGCCCCATCCCTCCTCTATCTTGTGCCAGTCGGGGCACATCAGCAGCATTCTGGTTTTCGAGAAATTAATATTTTTCTAGCCGCATGGTTTATAGTTACGCACAATTTATAATTACGTACAATTTATTAAGATATTAAGGATGGCAACTATCCCAGAAACATCACTCATTTTTAAAAATTTTTATTGATAGAATGAACACTCCCCTACAAAATGCCGTTTAGTGCAACTTTGCAGCCTCGCTAGTTTTCGAAAAATTAATATGTTTCTGATTACGTGCATTTCTACTGCTGAATACTTTGGGAAATACTAATTTCTTCTTTAAAAGCTCACAATTTAGATCATTAATGGGCCGTCTAGGGGTTGGAAATCTTCGGAGGGGTTGCGGGAAATACGTTTACGATGGTTTCATGACAAAAACAAGTTAATTACAAAGAAAAAGCAAAATAAATTATACCGCTCCGCACCCATCTCTATTAGCCAAGACAACAACCATTGCTGACAAAACAAATTTACAAAATAACACTCTGAAAAGGAACAGTTGACATCAGTTGATGACTTAGCAAACATATCACAACGGTATTTTATGTTAGGTTATGTCTAATACTTACAATTCTACGTGAATATCTCAAGTTTAAACAAAAATTACATCATTATACAGCATTATACAAAATTAGGTTAGGTAAATACAGTAAATGTTCGTATAATGACCCGGGCTTGAACAGCGCCCGGTGCTCGTATTATAACCGGGTTTTAGAAAAAAATTGGTAAATAAGGACTTTAACAGTAGCCGGGTGAGAAAATTTATTTTCCAAATATGGAAATGCAATTACCCGTTTATTATTTTTAGACAGTAATGCAAAGTTCGTATCAGATTTAAACAAATGCACCACAGACAATTTTGAAAGTTGCAAGTATTTGTATTATTTGTGGGAATAGACTTGTACGTCACATATCGTTACTTCAGGAACACGTTTCTTTTAAAAATAATTTAATATTGTTTGTTGGTGCATTTTTTAAATTTTACTTCGGTCTATACGTCACTCATTGATATCAGGGATTTTTAGGCCAACACTGTTGAGAATTTTGCAAATGCAGTAAACCCGCAACATCAATTCAGAAATACTTTTGAAAAGCGCTTATTTTCAGTAGAATTTTTAAAATTTTATTATTTTACTTGGGGCCGGGAGTATAAAACTCATGTTTACTGAAATAATGGTTTGGTCTTAACAGACGGGCGAAGTAAATGTATAATTTAACTGCCAAATGTCATTTTAATACGCAATTTTCCTGTGAACCTAGGATACATGTTCAACCGTTGGTTAACCGGGCTTGATACTCCCGGTGCTTAAACATATTACAAACTAAATTAGTGACTTAAACATAGACGCGATTTCGACACTAAGTTAAGAGAAACTAAAGTGTGAAAAATGATCAACAATTTTTATTAGAAAAAGACAGGATATAGGAAGAGTACTGCGAAATTGTTACTCATGCGTTCTCGGATATTATAGTGCTGACGCATTATAGCACATAAACAAGAGCAGAACCTACAAAAAAAAACAAAAGAAATAGTTTTGTAGGAAATATATTCGCCGAAAATCGAGAGCAGTGTGATGGAAGAAACCCATTATCAGTAGTGGCCGGGGTTCAATTAAAATCCGGGGCTTGAATTGTATCCGGGCCAAGAAAGGAAATTGTAAATAAGACCCCGGGTCATTATTCGAACATTTACTGTATGTCAATTAAGATAGCGTCAAAAATCAAGATGTTAGACAGTATTTGGTGTTACTTAGGGTTATCTGTAAATTAAAACGGGGCGTCCCCCAAAGGGCGCCAATGATGAAGAGAAGAAGTCAGCAATAATAGTAGCGACAGTCTATAAGATCAGATCAATTTCTCAGCTTCACAATCTTTAAAACAAATATTTGTAAGAGAAGAAGTCCAATTGAGAATTGCACGTTCTAGAATCAGCAGATTTTCAAAAATCGGGCTCCCGTCTAGTAGATTATAAACTCCGACTAACAGAAACACAAATTAGCTAATGACGCCGAGTTTCCCAAGATTGAAACAACTATATATATCTAGGGGTGTTCTGAGTCGGTCTACGTGCAGGAACACAAAGTACTCTGGGCATGACAATGATCGACTCTCTGGTGCTGTGCCATTTCAACTTTTGTGACATAAGCCTTATTCCATGAAACTGTCCGGAACAGTTGCCGGCAAATAGTGGCCAATAGCATTCAAGGTCGCAAAATTTCTCTAAACGCCATTGGCTGCTAACTGTTCAAGGTTGCTTGGAACTACTTGGGACTGCTTCATGAAACAAGGCTATAATGTACTGTCTCTATTTGAACGGTTACGCCTCTTACAGATTCAAAAGGTTCAAAACGCGTGTGTTAGGGATCTGCATAGAAGCGAACGCCGTGATCATATGGAACCTTTCTTACTTAGGGCGGATTATTGGAAGATGCGGAATAGGCGCCAGGTTCACATGTTGAAATTTTATCATGGGCTAATTTTAGTGGGTAGGTCACCGTTCTTCCGTAGCAAAATATGAATCCACACAGACGTACATAATTTAAATACCCTTTTCAGGGGTCGCCTATCGCCTTCTACACATGGCACTCAACGGACCAGTATAATCGGATTCAGGACAAAATTAAATGCTTTTCAGTTTGAAGGTTCGTTGCCGAGCGCAAACTATTGTCCGGGGGTGATGTGGGTCGATGGTGGTTCTTACGTCTCCATTTTTATACATCTGGTAACACTCTATAGCAAGTTTTTTTTGGGGTGGATTCGGGGTGGAGTGGTGTCCCAGATGATCAAAAACTTTTTTTAGACATGTTGTGTTTTTTTTCTAATTTTGAAAGACAAAATCAAATAAAATCCTATGTGAACATGCTTTTTTAGTTGAGTTAATTTGTAGGGTAATTAATTCCTCTTGTTTCCGCTACTGTTAGAGCCCACGTTAAAAGCAGACTACTCAGCAATATGAATAAGTCGTCTGGATCTGGATTCTTTTGACCATAACTTTTATTTGAAAGAAATAATTTTTTTGTTGCAGAGGAACCACTCGCTCTTCGGTAGCGTTTGGTCGTCGATGCGCAGGGGGCACAGTTTCAACAGGGCAAAGTCGCTGAAAGTAAATTCCACGCAAGTAAAAATCACCCCCACTTCTAGCGTAGACCACCTCCCGTACAACTCCCTCCAGTGGGCGGTCACGGAGGGAATGAACCACATCACGACCATGACGAAGAACGTCGTCCAGAACCGGGACAGCGCAGTCTCCCTGCACAACCGAGAAGGCCTCAAGGATGAGGAAGTCATCCCCCTCCGGTCGCTGACCAACATGTACAACGGGGGTGCCGACGCTGACAAGAAAAACTTTCAAGTGATCGAGTAAGTATCATTTACCAAGTCTTTTACACACCACAATTTTATCTTCACTTCATTTCACACAAACGCAAATGCAGGATTTAACCTTTAGCAGTTATCCGTCAGTTTCGTTGACATATTTATTGGGAATGTTTAATTATTACCAGTTCTATACTTTTGCACTCACCACTTGGGTTAATCACTCGGCATGTCTCACCTCAACTCGACGAGAGTGTAAAGCTGGTGTAATATTTTTCTGTTCAAACAACTATAAAAAATATCTTTAAATAAACAGATAAAAGAAACATTTGAAAATCCTGCATTCCGTAAAACGAAATGACAAAACAATTATTGCAGTAGATTTCCTTTGAAAACACTTTTACACATTAGTATTTTTACAACCTTTACTTGTACTATAAACTGGTCTGTGTGTATTCTTGGTGTGGCAGTGACACACTGTTCCTTCCATTTGTTACTTAAAAATATAAAGAACTAAACAAATGAATGGAACAAGAATTAGGCAAAAAGTTAAACACAATTGGTACAATTAATGTGACGTGAAGAGTCAAATGTGACAAGTAAAAACAAACAAGATAGAAAGGAATGAACAAGACAAAAAGAGACGAATAACATAAAAGAGACAAATAAAACAAAAAGAGACAAGTAAGACAAACAGACATACATAAGACAAATAGAGACAAATAAGGCAAATAGAAACAAATAAGACAAAAAGAGACAAAGAAGACAAAAAGATATAAAAAGAAAAACAAAAATATAAAAAGAAAGAAAAACATAGGAGCAAAAGAAAGCGAAAACAAGGGTGAGCCAGCTGTACTTCAGTTAACTTTGTGGTTTGACTTTCAGTAAATCTGGCTTCCTACACCCCCACTACAACGGTAAGCGTAAAGACGTGTGAGTGTGTGCCTGACGGTTTTCCGTTTAATTTGATTTCTCTGTTTGTTTTTTTTTTCTGACGTGTTCTAAAGTAAACCGATTAACCGGTGATGGTGATGATGTTGATGATGACGATGTGATGATTGTTGTGTTTATGGCAGTCTGCAGGGCGACAACACTGAGCTGATGCCGCCGACTCCACCGCCGCGGCGCGTCCTGCTGGGTCTGGGGGGCGGTTGCATGACGGCTGCGCAATCGCCTGTGCAACACGCACCCAGCTTTAGTCGCATAGCAAGCGGGCTGAAACTCGCACAAGCACAAGCTATGGCAGTCGCTGGCTTCCTGCCGGACCCGGACCCGGATTCGGACCCGAACCCGGACCCGTCCGACTGGCTGGGCCCAGTCCAGTCCCAGTCGCACTCGCAGGCGCAGCCGCAGTGGTCAGCCTCGAACGCGGAAGACAACGTCCGGCATGCACGTTGTTCCCTACTTAATCACAGGGCTTCCTTCCATGGCAGAGGTTAGCCCTTAAGCTCACTGCTATTGGTCTGCTATTGCTATTGCCCGTTCTGCACGACAGTTTGTCTTGTTGCTTTTGCCTTCCGTATTTCTTCCTCGCAGTTATTTTTTTAAATGTCGTTGGTACATACGTATACACCGGTGTCTTATTGTAAATGTTATGAATATCCTTCTTGGGCACACCTTCGAATAACTTTAAGTCTACACCGTCAGTGTCAAAAATGGATGTCTATATGGTAAATAACTGCTTCATATTTTATGTAATCTAACATAATATCTCATATCTAACGCATCCTCTGTTTCATTTACCCTACCTATTATTTCTTTCATCTTTCGTCAATCTGTTTGATCTTACATATCTTCTAATTCATCTAACCTTGCTTTGTTTAGAACTAACCCACAACAACAAACTTTAAAGTAGACACATACAAACTGTTTTCTTTAATCGATGAAAGGATGTCTAGTTGAAACAAGCACTTGACATTGTTTGAAATTGATTTGTTCATTTTCTACAAATGTACACTTTCTTCCATAATAAATGTTATTCTTTTCATACACTAGTGACTTATGTTGTAATGATAGCGTGCGCAGAATGAAAGTAGTGACATTTATTGTGGGAGTAGGTGTACACACAACAGTCAAAGAAGTAACGAGCACTTCGTACAAGGAGGATTCTCGTTTTTAGTAAGGGCAATTAGTGACTTTCGCAAGTTGTGTTTTATTTATTGCTTTTCATCAAAAGGCCAAGCTTTCGCTTAAAATTCAGAGAATTTACAAGCACAAATAACAAATTTATTAACGAAAATTAGGTATTATTCTTGTTGCAGATTATTTATTTACTGTGCACGACGCGTTTCGACTGTCAGTAAATAAATAATCTGCAACAAGAATAATACCTAATTTTCGTTAATTACACACTTGTTGGGGCCCCCTCCTCTCAACAAATTTATATTAGACTAGCAAATGTACCTTTTTTCGAACAGGTTAGAAGTCCATAAACTATTTGATAGAAATGAGTGTGAGGAATAGATGGAGAGAGTGGAAAAGAGATGAAGACGTAGTCATAAAAAGAAGAATAGGTATGCCCGTTCTTCAAACAGATTACATAATCTATTTTCTCCTATTAACTATCTCTTAATTTTTTTGCGTCCCGACCCATACCATACCATCCCGTCCCTTTTTCTACAGCCATGAGACTCTTTTAAACGTAAATCATTTATAGATACTTTCATAATAGGCATCTACTGCGCATAAAATAGTACGTAGTACATTCCTTTGTAAAAGTGTCAAGAAGAAGACGTTTCTTTAGGAGGAACCAATGAGAGTGCTCCTTTTGCTACTAAAAGGAAAAGTACGACATTTGCTATTGAAATGAATAAGTGTACCTATTTTTAATTTGACCTTCCTTCTAAAAGTTGTCCCGCACGAGTTTAATGGGAAAATATTTTGAACCCTGAAAAAGTGACTTTTCAGCGGTGTATCGGAAAGGTGTTCTTAGCGAGCCAAAACAAAAGTCTATGACAAATTTCAGGTCAATCGGTTGAGCCATTATTGAGAAATCGTGATTATTTATCAGTCAGTCAGGGGACTGCAATTTTATTAATACAGATAATAGACAAAGAAGCGAGTTTATTGCATTATCTAGGTAACTAGCTCCTTTAATACCTTAATATAAGTCACTTAGTATTTCTTGTACGTATTTATTTAACTTTAATCTTGCGCAAGATTAAAGTTAAATAAATACATACAAGAAATACTAAGTGACTTTTATTAAGGTATTCAAGATAACCTTGTAGCGGGTTTCTCTCAAGAAACTAGCTCCTTTGACTATTATCTAATAAAAAATTGTAATTTCTCATTGAACTTTGTAGACTTTTGAAGATGCTCTGAATTTTGAGCGAGAGTTTGACCTTTTGATGAAAAGTAATAAATGAAACACACTAACATCTGAGTTTCCTTGCGAGAGTCACCAATTGCCCTTACTAAAAACGAGAAGCCTCTTTGTACATACAACAATAGGAAATTATGATCCGGAATTACTATTCGAATTCTTAATTCTTTTTTTCTTTGGTAAATACAACGAGCCGCTAATCATTAACTGAGGTGTAAACATTTTGGAATTTATTGGGACTTGTTTGAACAAATTACTTTTTTAAAATTTATCCTGCTAAAGTTGGACCACATTTATACCTACATCTAAACTCATCACGATAGGATGTATCTGATGATATTCGAAGCAGTGCACAAAAGGGATATTTGCAACATTTACAAAGACACTTTTTGCTAGAATAATTGCATGTGAACGCTTTGCGTACAGTAGATACATAAGTATGTAAATTCATGTTTATAACTTGTAGCACTTTAACAATGTCTGTAATACAAGGAAGTATATATTAAAATACACATACTTTACAAATTAGTAATAAAAAATGAACAAGAAAAATATAATACGATAAAAATTACAAAGAACAGACAACGCCAAAGAAATATTAATAAAACCAAAGGCACATTGTTTAAAACAAAAACAACAGATTAACAAGTCGTTGACGGGAATGTGGTTCCGGTTAAATTAGCATTGCGAAGATGTAGAAAAACAATCCACTTAACCCGCAGTGGCAGCACATTGTAGTGCCACTGAGCAAGGCAACTGGGTAAGTAATTTTGAACATTTTCATCGTTTGCAACTAATTTTGACCAACTCGGACAATGCGATACTAAAATAAGAGTAAATTAGAAACTTTATTAGATTTCTGGTGTTTTTGTGTTACGCAGCACTAGTTAAATGTTTTGAGAGGTTGCTCATGACGAGAATGTTCCAAAAGTATTGCTTACAAGATATAAAATTGTTTTTTTGATATAATAATATAATAAAAATAAATAAATTACTGACCAAAAGCTTACTTTAGTTACCAAAACAAAACGATTTGTGACCACTCACATTTTTACACAATTTTGTCAGAACTTTCTATTTTCATTCGTACAAAAACGGTAACCTTTTAGAAATATTGTGAACGACTTTAATTCTCAATATTTTAAAATTTATTTTATCATTAGTAATTAGTTAGGCGTAGTAAAATTTTTTATAAATTCCCTCTTCCCCAAACAATATAAATCCACGAAACTTAATAGTAATAATCATAATAATAATTCTACTCTTAATTGAAATCTTTTCTTTTAGTCTTGGGACAGTAGTTCTGGTGGAAATGAAACAGCGGTTAATGCATTACTGGAACTTTTGATGACGCACCTATAGTGGATTTTGGCGTCCTGGCTGTACACGACATCGCTGATCATAGTTTAATTTACCGCATTTTTGACCTTTTATCTGCTGGGGAGGAGCCGCGCAGGGTTACGCGTCGCGACTTCTCTCGATTTGATGTGGCGGACTTCAATGAGAACCTTAACAAGATACCCTGGCATGAGATGATAAAATATAACAACATAAATGAAAAGATGAACTTTTTGAAACATCACTTAATACGGATCTTTGATGTATTTGCACCTTTTAAATCCATTACGTTTCATAAAAGCCCTTCACCCGGGTTGACTTACAACATCAGACTTTTGATGAAGGCTCGAGACGATGCCTACAAAAGGTGTCAAGCTTCATCTTGTCCTCGTGCTTGGGACACTTATAGATGCTTGAGAAACTACACTACACAGGCTATCCGCCGCGAGAGGAAAGCGTACCTCTCTACCATTTGTAACGGGGAAAGAATTCACAACAACTATGGAGGGCGCTTGGGAGTTTGGGCTTTGGGGGGGCGAGGGCGGTCTCTGTGTCGGATTCCATTGGTACCCCGAATGATATCAATAGTCACTTTCTCCTTTCGCAGGCTAGTGTGTTGCTACCTGATGAAGGTTTAATCAATTTTTATAGAACTTGCACTTTGCTGCACTTTGATGAAAAACTAGAATTATCTCTCAGGGAGGGAGACGCTGGAAATTTTGAACTCCTTGCACTCGCAGGCTACTGGGTCTGATGGCGTGAGTTTGCGAATGTTGGCCCTCTGCTGTCCTCAAATAATACCATATATCACCCACATTGTGAATTGCTGCTTAGAGAGTGGTGAATTTCCGGAAGTGGGGTCGGGCTATTGTCATTCCTACCCCGAAGACGAGTAAACCGTCCACACTGAATGACTTGAGACCCATTAGCATCCTGCTTACATTGTCTAAGATTCTGGAACGCGTTGTTGTCGACAGACTTAGGCATCACTTGGATAGATGGTCGGTTTTGCCTGCCAAACAGTCGGGATTTCGGCCGGGTTACGGGTGCGGTACTGCCCTCTTGGACGTGACCGATGACATTCTTAGGACTTTAAATGATGGGAAGGTGACGATTCTCATATCTTTGGATTTTTCGAAGGCATTTGATACCCTAAATCATGAAGTGCTGATATCGATTCTGCATTATATTGGTTTAAGTGATATTACTGTGCAATTTTTTACAGCGTACTTAACTAATCGAAGTTAAATTGTTACACTAAATGGGCCACACTCTAATGAAGTTTCCATCTCATCTGTGGTTCCTCAGGGATCAATTTTGGGCCCAATCTTGTACTCTACTTATACTTCATTCTTTCCTTCTAAACTAAGTAACTGTAACCATCATTTGTATGCAGACGATATACAAAATTATTATTCTTTTTCAATAGATGAACTGGACGACGCTTTATGTAAAATTAACTCCAATGTTGCGTCCTTGATTTCTACTGCTGCGGATCACTGCCTTAATATAAATCCGGCAAAGTCGTCGGTCATGGTCTTTGGGGGTGGGAGGTCGCGCAGCTTATTGGTGGAGCGCGTGGAAGTCCTTTTGCATGGGCGACCATTAACCATTGTCAATGAGCTGAAGATACTGGGGGTGGTTGTCGATGTGGGTTTGCGCTGACGTATGTGACTGCCATGGCTCGGAGGGCCTTTTCTGCATTGAAGGCTATTTACAGTAATCGTCAGTTGCTAATTAAAGACACTAGGATTTTACTGTGCGACTCCCTGGTTCTCTCTAATTTCAATTATTGCGACATTTTGTACGATTCTTGTATTGACCGTCATGATCAGATGCGCATACAACGTGTTCAGAATGCCTGCTTACGACTGATTCATGGAATTAGAAAATTTGAGCGAATTTCACATACCCGTGCCTGGTTGGGTTGGCTGAGTATATCGGCACGTAGAAAACTGCACACCGTCTGTTTCTATCACAGATTGGTAATCTATAAAAAAAACGCCTTATTTGCACAACAGAGTTCGCTATCGCACGGACGTACATTACTTGAATGTGAGGCACAGGAATACGATCACAGTACCACAGCATAAGCTTCAATTATATAAAAGATCCTTCACTTATTACATTGCGTCGGTGTTTAATTTCTTGCCTCACAGAGTTAAAGAATTGCCAATTTCCACTTTTAAGAAAACCTTGCGAGATATTATGTTGGAGCGAGAGGGCGCTGGGCGATAGGTCGGGTGCATCTTTGGTTTGGAGGTGGGGTTGCTGCGGCATGCGAGTGGATAGATCACATTGTGGGTTCTACGGGTGGGTGAAAAGCAGGTGTCACACTTGTGTGACGACTGACCCCGCTCATTTTGGCAATGTATTTTAGTTTTTAGTTGCTGTATTTGATATTATGTATACGTATAAATGCTGTTTACTTGCCAATAAATTGCTATTATTATTATTATTTTGCTTCAGGAGAAGCAAGATAAAATTAAGTAATGCATTAACCGCGTTTCATTTCCATCAGGACTACAGTCTCAAGACTAAAAGAAAAGAATAATAATAAATAAAAATTAATAAACAAAATTAGACAATAGAAAGACAATAGAAAGGAGGAGGGATTCCTAAAACCAAATAAGAAATGTCAATGTAGTTTTTTACATAACGAAAAAATTAGTTGCATGTGGGAAAAATGATCATCCTATTTATCTGCATACATACTTTCCGTCAAATCGTTTCAATATTTACGGAATCGGAAAGCGAGAAAGTAATTATTATGTTTAATTTGTTGGGCTGTGAATCCCTTTTTTATAATTGAAAGTATCTTCATGCTAAATCGATGTTTTCATGCCAATTTGCTTCTTTTTCAAGTATTATAATGGTGTAAACATTACGGCCACAACATTAAACGGTCAAATGCTAGCACATTCAAAAAAACAAAGAACAAAGAATCAATTAAATGCATGGAAATTATCAACCATATAATGTCAACCTGAAGTACATTGGTATTTTTAATTTGCAAGTAAATAAATGAATGAAAACGTTTGATATCGGTTAAACACATCGCACCTTTGGAGAAACAATGACGCAAGTGCAAATTTTTCAAAAAATGAGTTATTATTACCACAACAATCCTAACACTCAACTTTTTCTGGGGAAGCACCGTCAGATTTGCAATTACCTTCGTTTGCGCAAGGTGGTGCATGTGTCTTTTTGGCTTAGCCGCTTATAAACCGCTTGCGTGCAACGATAACTTCAGAGTAGTCAGTTGTGCGTCATTTCCCTTATAATAATATGAATTTCCTGTCCAATAGTAATAAAATATAATAACTTGTGGAGCAACAATAACACATCTGGAACTTTCTTCTCTTTCCAGAGCTTTTACAGGACGAATTTTTAATTTTATAAAAACATCATTACCTCGTATAATACAGTATAATATTGACTCGAAGTGCGGAAGAAAATATTCTAGGTCAGTATGTCTGTTATATCCAATTCTTTACCAAAAAGAATTCTCAAAACTTTAAACTCGGTTTCCCAACAAATGAGGGATTTGCGCTTGCGTCATTGTTTCTCCAAAGGTGCGACATGTGCACAGGTACGCGCCACAGCTATGATCTCAACATGCATTCCTTACCCCTATCAAATAGTTCTCTGGCGATGTTCCTTTTATGCTCAACAGGCTGTGCGGATCCGAGCAGCATACATCTTCCTGATGTATTGGGCTTAGTGTACCATCTGGTATTTAATCTAATGTATTTCGGTTCCGCGCAGCCTGTTGAGTATAAAAGAAACGTGGCCAGAGGACGATCAAACTCACCACGTCCATATACAGACCTGAAGCCCTGTTGAAAATCCGGAAGTTACTTACTGAGAACAGTTAACCTGTAAAACTAATCAAAAATTTATAAATTGTATTATAAAAGCAGCACACATAATACTGAAGAACAAAGGAAATACGTGCCAATTTCCTATGTTCCAGGCCTTTCCGAGAGAATAGATACTTAGGCCCCATAAGTATGGAATAACGCATATGAATCAAAATAGATTAGAAACTGTATTTTCGCCAGGCTCAA
Organism: Quadriops clusia; assembly: GCA_033557875.1. Classification (NCBI taxonomy): domain Eukaryota; kingdom Metazoa; phylum Arthropoda; class Insecta; order Coleoptera; family Hydrophilidae; genus Quadriops; species Quadriops clusia. The sequence continues at coordinate 2,176 of JAWQRP010001602.1, read as the reverse complement.
GAAAAGGATTCCCTCAGACAGAAGGACACACACACGTATATAACATTAAATTTAAGGATTGTACAATGTGATACATAGGTCAATCTGAACAACATTTCAATAACGAACTAAAGCGCACATTCGAAGTGTAAACGGAAAAATCCAGCAGAACACAGAGCTTAGTAAACATAGTGCGGAAGAAAACCACAAATTTGATTTCGATAATCCACAAATTCTGGCTACGGAGAAAAATGAAAAAGCGTGGTTGTTTTAAAAATGATTCGTATAAAAACAGGATGATTCCACGGTAAATAATCGACGAGATGTGGACAACTTATCGAAGCTCTACAACAACCCGATCCGAAGAAATTCAGAGACCAATGCAGTGAAATTTATAGGTCTGTACGTAGAGCCAGTCAGAACGGTCCAAAACGGTCAGAGGCATGCGCATTAGGTAAGGCGCATGTGCACGGACGTATTTTTATCATATCTGACCGTTTTGTACCGTTTCGTACTGCTCTACGTACAGGGCTTATAATTCTCCCCATAATCAGCAAGGTGGTGTGGCAGCGAACCGACCGGTAAGGAAGGCATGCGGAGATCTTAGCTTTGCTGCGTACCTGTGTACATGTGTTTAGCCGTTACCGGACGTTTTCATTCATTTATTTACTTGCAAATTAAAAATGCCAGTGTTCTTGAGGTTTATATTACATAGTTGATGATTTCCATGGATTGAATAATTCTTTGTTCTTGGTTTTTTTTATTAAGAAAGTGTTAGGATTTGAGTGTTTAATAATGTAACTGATTATTTTAAGTTTTTTAGCAATGGAAAATGTGGCAGTAAGGTTTACAACATTATAATTCTTGAATAAGGTGCAACTTGACATCGAATCAACGATTTAATAAATTTATTTAACTTAAAAGTAGTTTCAATTATAGAAAAAGGACTTTACAACCCATGAAATTAAAGATGATATATTAACTGAGTCCAAAATTATAGAGAGAAAGTAATGCGAAGAAAATTTCAGTTTCAGCGCCGAGCGGAGAATTAAATGGGCATGTAGGTGCTGAGCGTCTGACACATTCCCTCCCCGGGAGCCCGGCGGACCGACGACCCACTTCTTTCGAGGTGGTTGGTTCTGCGGAAAGTCTCGTCGGTCGGATCTTAGCTGAGCAAGGTCTCGGTAAGTACTGTGATCCGGACTTTGTCCGTTACACCTCCAGAGAGATGCAAGAGGCGATGGACATGACCCAGGAAGAGATGGACCGAGCGGCTCACCAGCTGCTGCAGCAGGAGCGCAGGATCCACACGCCCACGCCCACGCTGCACCCACATCCACACCCGCAATTATAGCAGGACCAGGTGTCCAATCGCACCCTCAAGATCTCCTAATAACCGACAACCCTCCCGCCATTCTACCAAGTGCCTGATACATTCTTCTGGTCCAAAGAAGACTAAATGTAATAATAATGTGTAGTTTTTTAACCTGAATTTTACTTTGATGAAGGATTGTTTCTCCAGTTACAAAATCCCAATGTACAGGGTGTGAGAACAAAATTAGGAACTGTAATTGCAATTTTCTAATATCAAATGTGTCAAATATAAATAAATTCTATTGATCATTTTTTTAAAAATTACTCCATCTCTCGTACTATTTCATTACTATTCCTGTGCATTATTAATTCTTTTTAGTGATTCATCTTTATTTCTAAAGCTATGTCCACACCTGAACTACATGATGCAGAGTGGTCGCCTAACACATGCGCATAAAGAGGAAAAAGCTTAGAGTTTTTTTTTGTTGTTTTAAACGACAGTAAAGTGTAAGGAAAAGTGTATACCAAAACGTGAGATAAAAATTCGCATTGTAAAGTTGTTTAAATAAATATTGAAATAAATAAACTCTGGAACGAATGTGCAAAGCGCATGCGCAGTAGTACTGCACAGTAGTAACTTTGGTATTCGCTTTTCCCAACACTTTACTATCGTTTAAACATATAAAAAACCGCTAAACTACCAAATTGAAACGGAAAACGAAACTAATTGACAGTTATAACTAACATTGGTTTCTTTTTATTATCCAAAACCTGCTACTACTTGTTTTTTTCTCACATTAAACGCCAGCGTGCAATGACTTGACAAACAGGCTACTGTAACGATATTTTATTTATTTAATAATATCGTAACCCGTAACGTAAA